>JAJMJU010000040.1:0-65942 GCA_030563705.1 Australozyma bambusicola | reverse complement strand
AGTAAAAGAAGCACTATTTTCGGCCTCGATCACAATTCCATTACAATTTCCCACGATTCACCTAAGTCCCGATCGCTCTCTTTTAAATCTATATACAAGCCACCCACACACTTCCACTTTCTTCACTTTCCCTCATCTTATCGCCTTTCTCATAATCTCCTTTCCACCCCTCCCTGGCCTCCTAGTCTTCCACCATCAACTACCCACACTTCCTCCAACCTTTCCTTCAAAACAAACAAAGCTCCAATGCAAATTCAAATTGTCTCCGCCAATCACCGTCCTCGCGTGCTCCTAACCACCTTATTTCCCATTCCACCTCCTATACTCTGTCCACCTCACATGATTTTTTTTTGCAGCCGCTACGCCTGCATGCAGGTGCGCCGCCCCGACTTCTCCCTTGACTCACCCAACTTATAAGACGCAGCCGATCCCCCTTTGAAAAACTCACGTATCTCCTATTCAATACCAAAAAAATGCTTAGACGCTCTGCTAGACCCTTCTCTGTCGCCACCCGTTTGGCTAAATGGAACGAAATCCCATTGGCTCCCCCAGACAAGATCTTGGGTATCTCCGAAGCCTTCCAGAAAGATACAAACTCCAAGAAGATCAACTTGGGTGTTGGTGCTTACAGAGACAACTCCGGTAAGCCAATTGTTTTCCCCTCGGTTAAGAAAGCCGAAACGGTTTTGTTGGAGAAGGAGGCCGACAAGGAATACACCGGTATCATTGGTTCTAAGAAGTACCAGGATTCTGTTCGCAACTTCATCTTCAACAACTCCGGTAAGGACGCTTCCGGTGCTCAATTGATCAAGGATGGCCGTATTGTCACCGCTCAGACAATCTCTGGTACTGGTTCGTTGCGTGTGATTGCCGATTTCTTGAAGAGATTCAACTCCGCCGAGAACATTATTGTTCCTAAGCCAACATGGGCTAACCACGTGGCCGTGTTCACCGACGCGGGCCTCAAGGCTGACTTCTACGCTTACTATGACAAGGAGAACAACGACTTGGATTTCGCCAACTTGAAACAGTCGATCGCTTCTGCCGCCGACGAATCCGTCATTCTCTTGCACGCATGTTGCCACAACCCCACTGGTATGGACTTGACCGCAGAGCAGTGGGAGGAGGTCTTGGCCATCATCCAAGAGAAGAAGCTCTTCCCATTGGTGGACATGGCCTACCAAGGTTTCGCCTCTGGTTCTCCTTACAAGGACATTGGTTTGATCCGTAGATTGAATGAGTTGGTCGCCCAAGGCAACATTCCAACATACGCATTGTGCCAGTCCTTTGCCAAGAACATGGGCTTGTACGGTGAGAGAACCGGTTCGATCTCTATTATCGCCGAGTCTGGCTCGCAAGCCACTGCCATTGAGTCTCAATTGAAGAAGCTCATAAGACCCATGTACTCTAACCCTCCTATCCACGGTTCCAGAATTGTTGAGACCATCTTTTCCGACGAGAACTTGTTGTCTGAGTGGTTGGCTGATTTGGACGCTGTTGTGGGCCGTTTGAACGTGGTCAGAGACAAGTTGTACCAGAAATTGGACAAGTCGAACTACAACTGGGACCACTTGTTGAAGCAGAGAGGTATGTTCATCTATACCGGTTTGAGCTCCGAACAGGTCATCGAGTTGAGAGAGAAGTACTCGGTGTACGCTACCGAAGATGGCCGTTTCTCCATTTCTGGTGTCAACGAGCACAACGTGGACTACTTAGCTGACGCCATTAACCAGGTGATCAAGAAGTAAGCTGTGTGTGGTTATTAAAAGTGGAAAAATTCAAGAAAGTAGCGTTGAGTGGTGTTTCAAACAAGAATCAAGTGAGTAATTATTTGTTTCTTTAGAAGTATTGATAAATATAGATGTCTTTGGTGAACGTGTCTCCTAATTTATGGTTGGTTGGATTGTTATTTTTTTTTTCTATTGACTCTATTTATCCTGAGAAAGAGTTTTATAATACTCTTCCTTTTCACGAGCAATGCGCTCCCTTATCAATAAAGATTGAATTCTGTATCGTTCTTTCGTCGCTGGAGACGCATTGGCCCATTTTCTATTACAAATACAGTAAATTCTACCATCCGAGAGTACCAGTGTCCTCCGTATCGAATGGAAAATCCTTCTCTTGAAAAGTGCTCGAGCCGACGTCTTTTCTGATGGAATGAAGGTGCGGGTTCTGGGTAGCTTGGAATTACTTCTGGGTGGCTCTTGAGCAACACTTTTCTTAATAGCGCTTGGATCGAGCGTGCAATGATCATGCAAAGTGACACTGCTGCTTTCCTGCCTTAAAATCTCTATGCCCTTAATCAATGGTTCAGAGCTTAAAGGATCGTCCGGCGGCTTTTCGGTTTCGGCGGCGATAATTTTAGTATCATCTTTAGGTTGAACTGTCAGAACGATCTCAGATGAATCTTCATTCAATTCTTTGTTTGATTTGGAAGCTTTTTCAATGTTCACTGGTTGAGCAGGTAGCAGTAGTTTGTATTTTAACTTCCAACTTTCATAGCACCTAGACAAAAGCTCAGGACCGAACCTCAAAAGATTTTGCCCTGTCAATATTTCATCTAAATTATTATTAAGAGCGTCATCATGATTACTAGGAGCCTCAAATCTCTTGAAGATCCTTTGTTTGTTCCTTTTGATGAATACTTTTGCATCTTCAAATACGCCGTTTCGGGATTTAAAAAAAAGACAATTTTCAACAGAAATAACTTTCTCGCTCTCTCTCATGTGAGATCTTGTTAAAGCAAAAATCACAGATTTTGCTTTTGACACAGTTCTGATATCGGTTTCCAAATTTATGGTGGGCTCGGACATATTCTGTTTCAATCCAGGTAAAAAGTTGAAAGCTATGGTAGGAACAATCAGTTTTTTTGAGCTGACGAAGTAAAATTGTGGACTAGAAAAGTTTGTTTCTGATTGATCCAAGATCCTCATCTGTCTTTGAATAAATGATCCAAATTCTCTAAGGAACTTCTCCCAAGTTTGACCTATGTGATTTTTACGAAATTTCATTGCCATGGCCCAACTACTCTTCTTTTTGATTAACTTAGAGAACTTAGTATTCTCTAAAGTGTTGGAAACAAGCACAAGCTTTGAAACGCGTCCGTTTCGCAACAAGGAGAACAACAAGTGATACATCGCCATGTAGTAATCTCCTTGAGTCACATCATCTGGTGTTGTGTCACCAATTTGCCGTTTTTGAACGTTGGTGCCACATACTACTCCATTTATACTTCTGTCTTTAAATGACTGACTCCAATTTTGGATGAAAAACATGACGCTGGTACTCCGCCATATATCACATTCCATTGCAGAAACTTTTGCATTTGCTGTTGTAGACTTAATCTCATGAACAAGTCCAGTGATGTTGTTTCCAAGTGGTAAAGGACACAATATCACGACTTCTGCACCTAAGCATGCCAACTCTTTGGTTACTAGAGTGCCAAGAATTGTTCCCTCGTCAATTATTAAGTATAGGTTATCTCTCATGTTTGCTTCTAGTGGCTTGGGTTCTGTAAAAGGATGTAGGAAGAATCGGAAGCTACTACTAACCTTGACACTATATACCTTTACTTATCTGGTTTGAATGATGCTACAATCAATACGGAATGGAAGATTTACTTGCTGGCTTTGTTTTCTAGTTCGTATGATCTGCAATGCATATCTCTCATACATCTGATCCTATAATACTGTAAAGAAACAGGATTGGATTTATTATGCAATATTTCTCCTTTTATTCATATTCTCTGCAAGTCATTTTGTTTTTTACGACTGCTTTCGAAAGCGCCCTGTTTCCTTGAAGGAGACTTCTCGAAATCAAAAAGTAAAGAAGAGTCCCTAGAGATAAACGAAAAAGAAAAAAGATACTAGCAGAAATATTGAATGCCTGCCATTATGTATGCTCTTTGTCATTATATATGCTCAAATTTTGAATGCCTTTTATGAGAAGATCCTTGTTCGTTTTGAAACTGTCACAAGTACCACACAGAGTGAAGATTATTTGCAGATCTTCTTTAAGTTAATGATTCATCCTATCGGCTCTAATCTTAATTGTTATATTGGTCTTAAAAATACAAAGAGAAGTGACTGATACTCAGGAGGACCACTGGGAGAACGTCAAGTTTTCCATCGATCTTGCTTTGTTCTGGAGCCCAGTTTCCTTGTCTGATTGCAGGAGATAGAATGTTATTGTCTAATTGCTTAACAATACAACTTGTGGATGTGATTTGAGAGAAAGGATCCGCCATAGTCACAATAACTCTTCTCTGTGATTATCTTTTTTTTTTAATTGTGCGTTTATTAACTGCATTATCTCTTTTAAAAAGGAAGAGGTGTTTAGGACATGACGCAAACGGTTATTAAACCACGTTGTCTGAATCCTTCTTAGCTTCTTTTATTACTACACGCTATCCTCTTTTCCGCTGTCGCATACTTATCAGGTAGAGAAGCTCGCGAATCACAAGTGAACCCTACAAAGAAGCTCTCAAATCGGAAAACAAAGCTAACTTACCTTTTGAAATTCATTCGAAGAGAAACTGAAATTGTTCAATCGAAATACTAGCCTTGTAGGATGAGGGAACAGAAGGAGAGGGGTGTTGTAGTAAACGGCTGATGCATGGATTGTGCAGGAAACTTCGTAAATTTAAGAAGTCGAAACCTCAAGTAAACCCACTCATTTTTGGTGAATCAGGTAGACAAACCGGATTATTCGTAAGCTTTACATGAATCGCTCGAGATATAGGTTCGGTTTGTTCCAAGATCATACGAAACTTCACCAATGGGAATCTTAGTAAATGAAGCTTTGACCCAGATTAGGGAGTATAAGAAACCGCCACCATCAGGTAATCCATAAAATACATTCAAGCAATAACAAGGGAATATAATTCCAATCAAACGCGTTTGGGTTCAAGGCTTGATCTAGGTAGCCACTTTCTGTAGAGCGGAACGAACATCTTGGCTACTATAGTTTCCACTTTTACTTAAAAGCAAAGCAAGTTCAACTTGAGGTGCTTCTCAGTAAATTACCACCTGCTTCACGAAAGTTCAAGTGTTTCTACATCGCCAGAATGCATGCAAATACACAAGAGATACTCCATCCCCCAATATCAATTTCTTACGGAATACCCTCTCCCTCAACCAATTCCAAAACAAATTTTAAAATTCGCAAACTCCAAACCTTCATAATTTTACGTCAACCACCAGTCGATTCTCCTATCGTCCAATCATGCAATTTGCAGCCAATTTATCACCTCTGCAGGACCTGCACTCAACTCTACACTAGTCCAAATACCCCCCTTTTTTTTAGGATCAAAAGTTTCGAAGGAAAATTAAATCCCCAAAATTGTCCTTTTTCCTTCCTATTCCGTCAATTCTCCCAAAATCCTTCCCTCTGATTGGTCACCCCTAAGCTCATACCCACCCAATCCTTCATGCCCCACCCCCAGATTAAGATTCTCCTGCAGGTCCAACGGACAATTTTCCCCCTCCCCCCCAGAATCCCCACGCCTATAAAAGGAACACAATCCCCCACCAACTAACACCTGTTTTTTTTACTTCAAAGACATAACAATTGAACCAATTCCTGTGGTCCTTCTTAGTCGTTTCCTTCAAAAATCTCAATGTCTTCTGTAGCCACCATACCCTTCCAAGATCAAAAACCCGGAACGTCGGGTCTCAGAAAGAAGGTCACCGTTTTCCAGCAACCTCACTATACGGAAAACTTCATCCAGGCAATCCTAGAAGCCATTCCTGAGGGATGCAATGGCGCCACTTTGGTAGTGGGTGGTGATGGCCGGTACTACAACGATTGCGTGATCCAACTAATTGTGGGGATTGCCGCTGCCAATGGTGTCAAGAAGTTGATTATTGGCCAGAACGGGTTGCTTTCCACACCTGCTACGTCTCATGTTATTCGTATTCGCAAGGCTACAGGTGGAATCATCTTGACGGCTTCTCATAACCCAGGCGGACCCAAAAACGATTTGGGTATCAAGTATAACTTGGCCAATGGCGGACCTGCTCCGGAATCCGTCACCAACAAGATTTATGACATTTCCAAGTCTCTCAAGGAGTACAAAATTGAGAAATTGGACCCTGTAGACCTCTCCACAATTGGTACCACTAAGGCGGGCTCAGTAGAAGTAGAAATCATCGACCCCACCGACGATTACGTAGTGCTCATGAAGGAGATCTTTGACTTCCCCTTGATCAAGTCCTTCATCTCCAAAAACTCAGACTTCCAAGTCTTATTTGATGCTTTGAACGGTATCACAGGTCCTTATGGCCGCAGGATCTTCGTAGAGGAATTGGGTTTGGCCGAGAACTCAATTCAAAACTGCACCCCTCAACCAGACTTTGGGGGATTGCACCCAGATCCTAACTTGACATACGCCAAAACTTTGGTTGACAAAGTTGACGCCAACAACATCGCATTCGGTGCAGCCTCCGACGGTGATGGTGACAGAAACATGATCTACGGTGCTGGCGCTTTTGTATCCCCCGGTGACTCGGTCGCCATTATTGCAGAATATGCTGAATATATCCCTTACTTTAAAAAACAGGGAGTTTATGGTTTGGCACGCTCCATGCCTACTTCCGGTGCATTGGACTTGGTAGCCAAGAGCCAGGGCTTGAACGTTTACGAGGTCCCAACTGGCTGGAAGTTTTTCTGTAACTTGTTTGACGCTAAGAAGTTGTCCATTTGCGGTGAGGAATCATTTGGTACTGGCTCGAACCACATCCGTGAAAAGGATGGGTTGTGGGCAATTTGCGCATGGTTGAACGTTTTGGCTGGATTCAGCTTGCAATTTCCCGATGAAACTGCTTCGATCAAGAATGTGCAGCAAAAGTTCTGGGAGAAGTATGGTCGTACGTTCTTCACAAGATACGACTACGAGGAAGTATCAAGTGAAGGTGCCGCCCAATTAATGGATGAGTTGGCTAAGATTGTCGAAACTTCCTCCACCGGAACTAAATTGGCACCTAATTACACTGTGAAGGAGGCCGCTAACTTTTCATATACAGACTTGGACGGATCTGTGTCTAATAACCAAGGATTGTTTATCAAATTCACCAATGGTTTGAGATTTGTTGTAAGATTGTCTGGCACTGGTTCTTCGGGAGCCACCGTTCGGTTATACTTAGAGAAACACTCCAGTGAGCCTTCTACTTATGGTACTTCAGTCGACCAGTTCTTGGCCGATGACGTTCGGTTTGTCTTGGACTTGTTGCATTTCAAGCAGCACTTGAACAAGGAGGAGCCTGATGTACGTACCTGATTCAATTAATAGCATAATAAACATTCAATTCTAGATAACTATTGAGAACTGAAAGTACATTTGGCGCCATAAATTGAAAATTATGGCGTTCTTTTAAATAGTTTTGTGCTACTTTGTTTGGGATTGGATGCTCTGTATTGAATTGGGTACTTTGAAGTGTTTGAAAGATCTTAATAAAGGTGGAAAAAATGAAATGCAAGCTTCTTCATAGGTACCACTATAATAGTCTCTTGTCTATGAGGTATTTAAATAGACTAATCTTTATATCATGTCTTTGATCTTGTGGACTTCGGCCAATTGTTGGAATTCTATTCCACACTGCTGTTCTATAGCTGTAGTCGAAAAATAGCGCAATTATTATTCATCGCGGAGTTTTAGTATGTGAGTTAAGGGTCTTCAAAATCCGAGTTATGCTTTTAGAGCCTGAGAAGATGATCTTCATCAATAAATACGCCGTCGAACAAAAGAATGATTTCATAGACTTGCAAAATACGGCAAAATCACTACCACAACTTCAATGAAAGTTAAATTCAACGTTCCATCTCAATTTCCTTGTTTTTCTTGCTAGGGTTCGTCATAACTATATTCCATACCGCTTTTTTAATCTGCTAGGACGAGAAAGGTATGATGGTTCAGCAGAATACTTCCCATAAAACTTTTCATGTCCATTCCTTCTATCAAATCACTTCAAATATGCTTACAGCCACAATTGGTCGACAGCTCCTTAACAGTGCATTTCAAGAATTCTCTGTTGAATTCGCCTGAGCTATTCAGGTCGAAAAAATAATCACTAAGTAAGCCAAAGTTGTATCCACTTGCCCAAAGCTTTTTTTTTTTCGTCTTCATTTATTCGCTTGTCTATCCTTCTTCTTCATCTTTTTCAAACCTAACATCAAAATTCTCATCTCAGAAGAGACAAACAACTAATTGCAACCTACGTCACATTTCCTCTGCCAGATTTCAATGAATCTTCCTGCCATTTCTCTAATTGTTAGACTCATTGTATATTATGTGGTGATATTCCTCGCTCCATATGTGAACTACCCAAACTTAGAAACAAGTATTAATTTTCTATTTCTTGTCAACCCAATGCCCAAAATATTCAACAAGAAACGAATTGGTGGCTATCTTATTTCCTATGATGACATATCGAGACCATTTACGGAAGAATTGAACAAGAAACGATTAAAGGCAACCAAAGCAATATTCACTGCACAAAAAACCTTTTTTAAGTCTTTGAAGGTAACAGGGGACTTAGATGTGAGGATACATCTTTGGTTTAAGTGGATTCGTGAAACGGTGAATAAGGCAATTGATATTGCCATTACCGCCGGGAAAAAGGTCTCGCGCTTAGTCAAAGACGCCTTGATTGACTTATATAATATCCAAAAGAGTAAGCAATGGGAAAATTTGAGTCGCATTTATATCCCCTACCTGGTGGTCGAGCTGTTGTCACTCCAAATCAATACCGCCGCCAACAGTCTCAACACTACAAGTATGGCCATAACTTTACAGCAGCTGTTGACCACGGAAGAAGTTATTTATATGAGCCGTTGTCTGTGGGGGAAGATTCAGATTGAAATTGACCGCTGGATCTTGTCGTTGAAGCATAACATGCTCGCCATGAGCTCAACGTTCGTAAATGAGCTTGATCTGGGACTCAAGTCATTGGATTTGACAGTCAATTACATTGGCAAGAGGAAGGATCGCAGGGCCGTCGTGCCTTTTCTTGCGTTGAGAGATATGTTCCTGTCAGAGAGTAAAATTAGTCAACGCAAAATGGTAATGTCACAGATGAAGCGGTTGAGCGAAAATGTACAGGGAAAAAAAAGGACAAAACCAGCCGTGGGTCAAAAAAATTCAAGGATCCGGTAATTCAATTGATTTAAAAAGGCTCGAAAACAAATTAAAACAAGAGATATGCAATACACAAATAAGAAACATGAAGGAAGGATCTTTCGAATCTTCTTTTTTCTTCACAATTCTTTATTACCTCACCCATCACTCACAAAGTTTCAAGCTCAGTTCCTTTACCTAAACCACAACGACATTTCACCACTTGGTGCTCAGCCTACAGCACTTCTTCTAAATATTCAATTCTATATAATATACAATAAGTGAACCCAGAACGTGGGCATAGGCAGAACGCCCACCCCATTCGTAACGTCATAATGGTCAGACCTTTAGGTTAGTCATACCGATTTGTACGGTCAGCCTCAAGTTGTCTTCTGTTTCTTGGCACTTTCTTCTGGCACATCCCCTTCTCTCTTAAGTACGTTCATCGTATCGTTGGAAACGTAAGTAGGTCCCATTTGGCCCTGTTCTTGGAGGAAATCGTCAAGACGCTTCCTAATCGACTGCTCGCGAAGACGGGCAGCCTGTTCCATAGCCTCCAACTCCATGATTCTCGTACGGTACAAATCGTTGACAAGCTCCAACTCCAGAATGCGTGTTTTCAACAACGAAAGCTGGTAGTTGTTGTTGGTAGCACCGTTATTAGAGCCATTGTTGCTATTGTTATTGTTATTGTTGTTGTGGTCGCCGTTTCCTTGGCTGTTTCCAGGTGCAGCGTTACTTGGCACTTGTCCTGTCTGTTGTTGGCTGATGCTAGTCAGAGAATTTGATGGAGCTCCAGAAAAGCCGGCATTTGATGTTGAGGAAGCAGGAGCGTCTCCAGAAGAGGCACCACGAGTGTAACTTGCAGAAGCCGTCGAAAGAACGCTTTCTACTGGTTTCGTATGCATCGGTGCAAGCTGGTCTTTAACAGAAACAAAAGTGCTTCTGTCGGGAGTTCCTGGTAACGTCGACGACAGCGAAGCAGCCGAAAGAAGGGGCAAAGATGCAGGGCTTCTCGAGGTAAGGCTCGAAATTGGCGGTAACGAGGGTTTTGGATGATCCATTGGTTCCAGTTTCACTGAGTTTTCTTGGAGGTGAAACTGTGGACCGAACGATGGAGACACGATCACATTACCATTGCTCTTGAGCGAGTCACGTCCGCCATTTAAAGTTGGAAAGTTGTGGGGCGGCACGGCCTGGTTAAGTGCTGAAGAAGGCGTGCTAAGGCTCGACGTCTCCAATTGCGGTTTTCTACCCGTTGGGGCGATTAACGACAGTCTCTCAAGGTTAGAAGAAGACCCGCTTTTGAAGCTTGCCGAGGGTCCCAACTCGTTAGACATGTTTTCTAATGCACCTGCGGCCTGTGCATCTGTTAATGCACCAGACAGAGGCTCAAATGGAGTAACCATGACACTTGCAGAGCCAGCGCTTTTAAGAGACACTGTACTATTTGAGGCCTGGGTCAGGCGAGCATTCAGCATCGACAGCGTTGTTGAAAGCAACAATGGCGACGTGATTCTTTGTAAACCTGGAGCAAATTGTGTCGGAGTTGAAGATGGATAATTCAACAGTTGTACCTGCTGGTGAAACGAGCCGGGGAGACGACCGAGATGTTGGCTCATTGTGGAGCCCGGGTAATGCACCCTTGTCTGGTTGTGTTGGAGCGGAGACTGAATTCCCAGAGAAGGGCCGGACGACGGCATAGGCTTCAACTGGCCACTTCCATACACCGAGTCCAAAGGAGAATTGTTGCCAGAACGTTTCTTCGCGTTCTTGGGACTATCTTTCAGAAGCAGACTGACTCCGTTCTTGGAATCCTTCAGTTTAAGCTCGGGAGTATTGGGACCCAGCGTTTTGCTGAAGTTGGGCTGCTTAATACGATTACGCAGCTTGATTGTGTCCGTTTTCAAGCTGATGGGGCGTGGGCGACCGTGCAATTTGAGAAACAAGCCGCAGGCGTTGCACAATACTTGTCCCGTTTCGTCTCGGCGCCAAAGTGGCGTTGTTTGTGTTTTACAGTTGCGGCAAACGGGAGACGACATGTTCGACTTGGTAGTGGTAGTGCCGTTTGTGATTTGCTGCGTGGCCTTCGCATTGGGATGGATCGGGTTGTTGAGAGCAGGCAATCTTTGGATCTCACTCATTCTGGAATACGATAGTAGGTAGAAGTAATGGGATGAGGAGCGAATGAGATCGTTTAAATAAATGGAGTAGAGGTTATTATGGATTGTGGCGAAGTAATATCGTCGGGGAAAGTGTTTATGATAGTGGTTTTTTTATGTTGAAGATGGGTGTTTCACCTTTAGGATTAGATAAACAATGGCGAACAGATAAGAGCTTCTCAGAGGAAATGAGCGGATCTCAAGAGTATTATCCACTTTTTCAGACAGGTACAAGACGATCAAATTCGGATTCTTCGCGAAATCTCTGTGTCGATGATGTTTTCGATAGTTGTTTTCGTTCCTTTCGGTTATCGGAGTGAGATGAGGCAGAAGTCAGCCAAAAATACGGCACAAAAACGCGGAAAGAACGGGAAACAATGATCAGACGATGATAAGCGCAAAGAGTAGCTTGCTTTGGGTGCGATTTCACCGTGTGTTTCTTGATGTAGGGGAAGAAAGCCGTATCAGAGATAAAGAAAATTTTTCACTGTCCACGCAAGCCGATAAGGACAAGACCCGTACCTCCCAGGAATTGGGAAGCAGCAAAGGAAGAGGGGGGAAAGTATTACGGGCCATGTGATTTTCAGAGGAAGTGAAATTTTTTTAAAAACAGAAGAGGCGAAAGGGAGGGTGGAATTTGTTGAAATATGATGGGATTGCGGGAGATTTTAAGGGAATGGTATGGAAGTGAAGAAAAAAAAGGGGAATAGGCAAGGAAGGATAGTTGAAGATGAGGAGAGAAGAAAAAACGTGAGACACAAAATGCTGGAAATTAGTTTTGTAAAAGTTTTTATCAGAGGAGTTCTTTTTACGAAACTTCTTGGGTGGATCGTTATTGACTACTATCATATCGAACAGGGATTTTATCTAGAGGCACTAGGGTTATCTAATCGGATCTAAGGAACGTTCAGAACACATCACCACGAAATAAGCCAGAGAAAAGGAAAAAAAATTTGAAATATCAGTGGCTTTTTGAAATGAAAAAAAAAAAAGTTTTCTTTTGAGATTGTGTGCTGGTGTGACCAAGTCTGAGACATTCTTTCTTTCAATGACACATGATGGAAGACACAGATAACGAGTAGCAGTCAAAGACAAATCTATAGGAGGATTTTTCTCTTTGAATGATCTTTATTGTCCTTTTCTCCCACCTCGTCTTCTTCGTTCTCCTTTTACTCTTTTTTGTTTTCGTTCCTCTTCCTCTTTCTTCTTCCTCCTTTTTCTACTATGACTATCTCATTCCCCTGTTTGCAGCCTTTTAAAACACCTCTTCCGTAACTCGCCCTCTCCCAATCAATTGACCATCCACCGCCTTCTTCGATTCCTATCGTTGTTTGTTGTGGCACACCATGTTTGTTTGTGTATCCCTGCACAAACACGTTTTAGATTATGCACCAGAGATAAAGAACGAATGAATGAAGGGGGAATCAAAACTGAAAGAGAAAAAAGATACTAACATCTGAATATTCAAACACTTACAGATCCCACTTCTGATCCAATTTCTTCCTCTCCTGGCCACCTCCCCTCTTCCCTTCTTCGTGTCTCGCGAAAACGACCTAAGTAACATTCCCGAACGGACCATTTCGTGTTCCCGTCGAATCTTCGTGGATTGGACGAATGAATGTGCCACTTCTCTCTTTGCTATGCCTATTTGCACTAAACGCATGCACCCCTACTTTTCTACCTTACCTTCGTTCTCATTGAACCAAAAACGAATAAAATTCACTCACATTCCCTCCAAGAATCACCCCCGCCAATCTCCAATTCGCATCTCAAAATGTCGGCTCTTCTTTTCCAACGGTTTCACCGTTTTCTATCTCGTGAGAACCGTTACCCGTCACTTCGTTTGGCTGCAACATAATTAGCTTCTTTACATGTACCTGTGAGACAGCCTTATATGCCTGACCCCATATACAAGAACGAGAACACAACTTGAGAGAATAGACGATACAACAAAACTCAACACGGAATTATGTCAACGAACCGTAACACCGCCACCAAAGCACTATCGCGTCCAGATCCTTCAAACACGACCAACTCACCCACTCCCCAACGTACCAGTTCTGCGTTTGTGCCTGCATATAAGAAAAAAGAAAAAAATTCATCACAAGAACAAACCTGGCGTGCTCATTCCTCCATCTGGCGATGGGTTACATTGTGCACGCCCGCCCTAAAAACAGATTCCTTGTGCTACAACACATCTCTTACTCATAAACTACTTTTTTCCCACCACATTCGCTTCCTCTGCTTTTAAGCAAAAACTTCTTCTTAATAATTGAACAACTCCTTCTATTGCCGGAAAAAAACCCGTACCCTCCGTATTATTTTTGTTCCGTCTACTTTAGGTTTTGATTCCCGTTCTCGTGTTGCCCAAAATTGCACGAGTTGAAGAAAAGACTCAAAGAAAAGTGTTCAAGAAAAGAACTGAACAAGACAGCTAACCACCCTTTGTTGGTTGAGGTTCGCTGACATATACACGTGCTCTGATTGGTCGTGTCTTTGATTCCCTGATCTATCTCCCGAGTCTACTAGCATTACCCCCTAATAACATAATCAGTTTCAGTGCCAACTCCCGATTATCCATCCTTTCATTCCTGCTACATCTTGTCTTCTACCTTCCTCCATGTTGAACTCTGTCGAAAGTGTAGAGGAAATTCACCGACTTGGTGAACGTCGTCTGTATTCACAGATTAACCCAAACTATTCCTCCACGAACATCGCCAGTCTTAACCATCCGAAGGGATCGCGGTCACAGTTCTCGTCGTTTCACCCAATCACTCCACCTTCATCCATCTCTGGGACTCCGATCCTCGAGGCAAAGGACTCGTTTTCGTTTCTGGCAACTCATGGCTCGGCTCTCAACCTCAACGCCGTAGCTGGCCAATCAGCGCCTTCGTCACCTATTTCCAAAACAATCAACCCATCTTTGGCTTCGTCTACATGGACTAAATGGTTCCCTACTTTCGACAAGGAGGTCTCTTTCCTCTGTGTCTTATGGTACGCGTTCTCCATCATCCTGGCCAATTCAACAAAGGCAATCCTACTGCGGTTTCTGTACCCTGTGACACTCACCCAGTTCCAGTTTGTACTCAATCTGGCGCTCTGTTTAGCGCTTTTCAGCGTGCTTTCGTTGTATCCAGCTGCAGTGCATTCTTTCCCAGTCGGTCTGGTTCCAAATCTCCAGAGCCTCGATTTTTCAATCAAAAAGTTCCTAACGCCCTCGGCCTTCATCATTTCCACTACCTTGCCTATGGGCCTATTCCAATTCGTGGGTCACATCACTAGTCATAAAGCCACCTCCATGATCCCAGTATCTCTCGTACACACGATCAAGGCACTTTCGCCTCTAACCACGGTCTTAATTTACCGTGTGTTGTACAAAATTCGCTTCAAAACAATTACCTACATAACGCTTCTACCGCTTATGTTAGGTATCATGTTGACATGCTACAGACCCCTGGGCTCCCTGAAAAGCTCCGGATACGTTTCTGGATTGGTGTACGCATCGATCTCAATGCTCATCTTCGTGCTGCAAAATATCTTTGCAAAAAAGCGCTTGACAATCAAGGAAGATGACGGCGTGCAGCAGACGTCACAATTACCCACGCACACAAGTAAACAGATCAAAAAACTTGACAAATTGACGATCTTGTTGTTCTGTTCTGTGATTGGATTCATCTTCACCATGCCTGTGTACATCATTTCCGAGTTTCGTAACGATGTCTTCTCGTTGGCAACCGTCACCCCATACCTCATGTTTTTAGTTGTGCTCAATGGTGTGCTGCACTTTTTGCAGTCGCTCTTGGCTTTTCTGCTTTTGGGTTCCATCTCGCCCGTCAACTACTCGATCGTCAACATTATGAAACGTATTGCCGTGATTGCATTTGCATTTGTGTGGGAGAGCTCGTTTTCCTTCAGTGGTGCACAATCATATGGCCTTGTTTTGACAGCGATTGGGTTGTATGCTTACGACAGATGGGGTACTAATCGTAATTAGTTGCATAGTAATCGAAAGATTCTGTTTAATTGTTGTAGAAATGGGAATCAAGTATTTTTTTAAGACATTTGCATGGGGATATTGCTTCATGTGTTGTTCAGTATCTTTTTTGGGAACTATTAGAGTAATGTTTCGTGTATTTTTGCATGAATCAGTTTTAAGTATGCTTAGTTGAATATTTGACAGACAAAATTGTTTATCCATAAAATAATGAAATTCAAACTTTTTGTTTCGAAGCTAATATTCAATTCTTTTAAATTCAATACTCTTGCTTGTTACGATATCATTGGCTGTTTTAGATTATTAATGAAACTAATTAGCACATTAGTGTCCTGATATCCAATTTAATAGAGAAAAGGATTGGTCCTTAACTCCTTTTAAGGAGTTTTCCTTAATTAGGTTTCCATTGGCTGGTCAGGCAGTTTCGAAGCAAAAATGTGATCGGTAGCCTTCCGTGTCGTAGTAGTTCACACCCTGTTCCCATCAGGGCCGCTCAATTTTATGGCGCGTGTTCGAATCCTGCCATTTAATTGTTTGTATGTAGTATTGCATGTTTTGAGATCATTTTTACAGCGTGAGAGCTCGGCGGCATTTCTAAACTATGCTAGGGGAAGAGAAGCAGACATTGATAGAGAAAGGCAAACCAAGATAATAGAATTCTTTGAGATACGCAAAGCTACCTCATTTGACGTATTGATGCGCTAAGTCATTAGCTCACCCAAAAGCTATGCTTTTTTCTTCTTTGTTGAAATAGATTAAAAATCTATAGGCCGCCAGCACTTCCGTTAGAAACATGACATTTCTAAGCTGCTGGCAACAGATGAATTTTATTTGATAATTAATTCCTTCTGCTTGATTTCATATCGTGCGATGTAGATTCAATTCGGCAGAAAGTTAGTTTAGGTGTTAAAATGCAATTGCAGAAAATGGCAGCTATATGAAGCCAATACAAGTTTTCCTAATTATTTTGAGAATCACTTCTTCGAATCCATTTCCAATTTGATTTCAAGTACGAGACCGATCATGACATTAACTTTGGGACGAAAAGAATTAGAATGCGCTCGGATAGAGGTCATATCATCGTCCAATATTGAATTTTTGAGGCTATAAATTTGAAAATAATACTATTTTATTATTACCCATTGGTTTGGTGTAGATGACGTTGCTTCATCTAATGTCCCGTCTTCAAAAGAAATGGATATCAATTATAAACACTAAAGAAAGTTGTCAATTACTTCTGAATATCATTCTTTCATGTTTTAGAGTGTAATACAAACTTTATTCAAGCAAATAGTTTCACTCTTTTAACTACATTTACAAAATTTCCAAATTCTTACTCACAACCTTAAAAAAACAAAATCCTATGACTAAAAAGCCCATTTAAACTCCCCAAACTAGCAAACCCATGAATCGACATCTCCGTCTCTATTCAATGCATGTATTAAAGTCCTGTGAATTCTCAAAAAGAAAGAAATTAGTGTCCGCTTCCGTCAGTGTTCAACATCTTCTTAAAAATGTCACCGAAGGCCACCATAAACACCGTCTGCCAAACACCCAAACCAATTCTAGGCGCAACACCTCTATATAATCCCTTGATACCATTATTGGAGTAGATATACTTGGCAGCGGAAAAAACACCCAAGTTCTTAGGACGGTTAGGATCAGCAGTCTTGGATTGCATCTCCACACGAATGACCTCAATAGGCTGGTTCCAGGCAGACAAACCACCACCTATAGTTGAAGCAGCAATCTTTTCGACAGCATTCAACTTATCGTCCTTACCCTTCCCTGTAAAGCTCTTGATGGCATCCTCTGCCAAACGCGAGAATCCAAATCTGGAGCCCCAATTGGTCATTTGACGAATAGCCACGGCGTTTACACCCTTGTTAATACCACGAATTCCCTCTTTGCGAAAGATGTCTTGAAACACTTGGAAAGAAGTTTGTTGAGCGGCTGCCAGTGCTGCCTGTTTTGCCCTGGTGATCTCTACAGTCTTCATACAAGTACAAAAACCCATGGTCAAATATGCCTGAGCAACACCACCGGTGATACCTCCACCCATTCCCGAAAGAAAACTACTCAATCCCAAACTACGGAATCGATACTCAGCCTCGGCAGAAACGAACAATAAAACGGCACCTTTCGTTGAAGCTTCAATCCAGGCCCAAGGGATCAAACCTTGATAGAATCCTAATATACCTCCACGTGACCAGACGTGTTTTGTGGCTTGTAGAAGCGAAAAGCCTCTGTTGGCAGCCATTGTGGTTTTAACCACTTCCAATGGTTGACCCAAGGTGGTTACTTCGGCCATATTGAGCCCTGCACCCAAGAGAATGTTAGCGAAGTTAATGGGCTTTTTCTCCAATGTGGGCTTAGACAAACTGGTCGATGACATGATTTCTTTGGTCTCGTGTGTGTGTGGAGGAATTGGTAGTGGAGGATGTGATT
Organism: Australozyma bambusicola; assembly: GCA_030563705.1. Lineage (NCBI taxonomy): Eukaryota > Fungi > Ascomycota > Pichiomycetes > Serinales > Metschnikowiaceae > Australozyma > Australozyma bambusicola. The sequence goes on along the minus strand of JAJMJU010000040.1, from coordinate 48,226 downwards.
GTAATATAGGATAGGATGAGATATGAGATGTGAACCCGGGACTGCATAAAGATGCCGATTCAGGCGTTTAGGAATGGATTTCCGATCATCGGCTCCGAACGCGATGTCTTGGAGTTGAAGAGAAGGAGGGGGATTTTTACATTGGAATGTAGGAGTTGTTGGGAAATAGATTTGGAATATTGCGAGGAAAATTGGGGAGAGAGGAGCTGGAGGAAGAAAATGGAGAATGGAGGACGAGGGACAGGGAGAAGGAAAGGTTTCATATTGGAGAAGTAGAAAGAAGAAAGAAGAAAAAAGGGTTTATGATCTTTTTGTCTTTTCTGATTTTATTTTCATTTTTCTTTAAGGAAGGAAGACTTTTGGCTTGGACTGGTAATTAGGACCAATGAGGGCCGTTGGGAACGATGGGTTGACAGATAACGGTGGTGCGGCTGATCTAACTGAAACGGCACGCGAAGAAGGGAAGAAGGAGAGAAGGAGAAGTGATTGGAGATTTTGAATGCAGGTGGTTGAGGAACAGAAGGTTTGAAACACGCATTTTCGCTTGGATTTGCAGCCACTGCCAAAATGGGAAGGAGATGGAGGTGAGGGAAGTCTAAAAGAAAAGGGAGGAAGGAAGGAAGGGAGAAGTAAAAGGACCAGTAAAAAAGGAAAGAATTATTTGAAAGTGTGTGTGAATCAAAACCAAGAAACTTATGAGATTTACAATAGTCTCGATGACCGGCGGTGGTCTTTTCATTATTGGACGAGTTGATACTCGATTACTACCGATGGAAATGATTCACTGAAAAGCCACCTGGATGTTTTAATCAGAAGCCTCTCATATGATTGTGACTTGTTAAAGGATGGAAGTATTCTTGCGGTGACAGCTAGACATTCGCAGTGTCTTGAGATTGGGTTCCTATCAATTTCAGCCATCGTCCAAAAGGACCATAATTACAAGGTTCAACGTCTCCTTTGCACTCTTCCGAACCAATCCTCATGTAAAACTCAAATCCTTTCCGGTGTTGTCTTCTAATTTATCCTCTTTTGGGTCATCTCATCAATACTACCAAACTTCATCCTCTTCAAACATCACAAATCAAATCCTTCACATCAAATTCTTCAAACCAAATCCTTCGAAACAAATTCTTCAAACCAAATACTTTAAATCTCCTTCAATCATAGTTGAGGAACATTAAAATAAAATTCCTTCTTGTGAATCTACCTATCTACCATTTTCTTGGATTGTCCTGTATATAACCCTCTTTTTTGACACTCGCATGCAGGCGAGCAGACCAATTATTCACAAAACGTATTCTAATTACGAGGCAGACAGAATTTCTAAGTGAAACAGAAACTAAAAAAGAAAACCAAAGGCTATGCGCCATTGCAGAAAATCCATCTCCAATCAAATCGTAGTATGCAAACCCGCACCTCTTCTTTGTACATCCCTCAGATACCTCATCCCTCTGCTACTCACCTCCATCCACCATACATCAATGATTACACCATAACCATTGCAAATAACCACCAACATACAAGAAAAGTCAAACCGGCAAACTGTTCCAAAAACAATCGAAAAACTCTTATCAAAATTCCAAAAAAAATTCCTTCTTCCCGTCTCCTAACCCAATTGGCGCGTTCCTATTTTGTGCTAATAACACCACCCCATGGGCGTTTTCTGCAGGACGCACCTTCCTTTTTTTTCTGACCCTTCTGTAAAGTATATAAACGCCCCGTCATCTCGCTATCATTTGTACTAGTTAGACGCCAACTTTTTCGTCCCATCCCCCTCTTTTTTTCCACCCCATATAAAATATGTCCAAAGTAGCCCTGTTGTCTTCTTCGGATGGCGGATCTTCGGCTTCGAAAGCTATCAAAAGATCCGGAAACGTAGCCACGTTGTCCGAGAAGTTGACGGCTATCGACACCTACGGTAATGAGTTTGAGGCCCCAGATTTCACGATTAAGGATATCTTATCGGTAATCCCCACTCACTGTTATGAGCGCCGTACCCTTCAGTCGTTGTACTACGTGTTCCAGGATATTGCCATCATGGTAGCCCTCGGTTACGTCGCAAACACGTATATCCCTTCGCTTCCAAACTCGGCGCTTCGTTTTGCCGCATGGACCGCTTATTCGCTTGTCCAGGGTCTTTTCGGTACTGGTATCTGGGTTTTGGCCCATGAGTGTGGTCATCTGGCCTTTTCCGAGTCTCGCATGGTAAACGACACAGTAGGCTGGATCTTGCACTCTTACTGGCTTGTTCCTTACTTCTCATGGAAGTTTTCGCACTCTAAACACCACAAGGCTACGGGCCATATGGACAGAGACATGGTGTTTGTTCCCAAGACCAGAGAACAATTCATTAAGAATAGAAACGCTCATGTTTTGGAGGAGGTAGCTCTGGACTCTCCCTTGGTATCCTTGTACGGCTTGGTGACCCAACAATTATTTGGCTGGATCATGTATCTCTTCACTAACGTCACAGGCCAGAAAGTTGCTCCTACTGGCTGGGGAATGAATCACTTCAACCCTTCTTCTGCCATTTTTGAGAAGGAACAATACTGGTATATCGTCATGTCCGACATTGGTATCTTGACCCAGCTCTTTGTGTTATACACCTGGTACAAGAACTACGGCGCCTTCAATGTCCTTGTCAACTGGTTCATTCCATACATCGGCGTCAACCACTGGCTCGTTTTCATTACCTTTTTGCAACATTCTGACCCAGAAATGCCACACTACGAGGCTGATCAATGGAACTTTGCCAGAGGTGCCGCTGCCACCATTGACAGAGAGTTTGGTTTCGTTGGTAAGTACATTTTCCACGACATCATCGAGACCCACGTCTTGCACCATTACTGCTCTAGAATTCCCTTCTACAATGCCCGTGAGGCTTCTGAAGCCATCAAGAAGGTCATGGGCAAGCACTACCGTTACACCGACGAGAATATGTGGGTTTCATTGTGGAAATCTGCCAGATGGTGTCAATTTGTTGAGGGTGACAATGGTTTGTTGATGTACAGAAACGTCAATGGCTTCGGTGTTCCTCCCAAGAAGTAAATGGTGTTTTTCAGACCTTAGTATATGGTTAGGTAGAGGAAGAAGTTTGTTTGGTTCCTTATTTATTGCATGCTATATATAGATGATTCTGCGAATGCATATGTGATTTTATTATGAAGATATAAGATGACAGATGACAGATGGGTAGTGTAAGATAATAAACTCGTTAGATGAATGAATAGAGAATGAATAGAGAATGAATAGAATGGTTAATGATAGAGAGTGTTGACTGGCTATTTAGTCATTGGTAAAATGTAATCAATAAATAAACAATGGTGCATATTTATCTTAGTTCTTGATCGTTTTCATTGGTTCATCAATGGTCAATGTGGTGTCTTAATGAATAAAAGGAATCTTTGTCCCCACTGTGGCCCGATATTCTGCATAATCCTTCCCGAAAAATGCAATCAAATACTCCTCTTCGTATTCAATCCTCCGCCGGAAAAATTGGAGTAGTTTGATAGCCCCCAAAAGTCCCACAATGGGATTTTGAAGAAGAACTTGACCTCCTACGAACCACCAAAAATACCCAAAGTAGCTTGGGTGACGCATGAGTCCATAGATTCCCCAGGTGACCAAGCGCCGTTTTTGCGAAGGCTCTCGTTGCACGTAGTGATGGAACGACACTCCGGCAGTGAACATGGCTAGGGAACGACAAAATTGGCCCCCAATAATGATTAATAGCCCCACCACCATCGGCGTATATACAAAAGACCCCGCGTAACTCCATCCAATATTTTTACAAGCGGATTCGGCGAGTGCAGCAATGTAGACGTAGTAGAGGTCTGGATCATTGAGAATGAATGAGTCGTCATCCACCTCGCCTGTATTGCACACGGACGTTAGAAAAAACTCTAGGAGGTGAAAGAGACAGTTGAGAAAAGTATAGATGGCGGCCCGATATGTGAATGTGTTGGGATTCCAGGACAAGATCATGATCGTTATGGAAACGGTCAGAACGATGCCTAGTAGAAGAGCCTTAGCAGCTACGACGTGAAGGCGAACACGTGAGGGCTTATAATTGGAGTATTTTCCCATAGAATATGAATTGAGAATTATTTTATGTTGGAATAGTAAGGATTAGAAGTTGTTGTAGTAGAAGGTGAAGTAGTAGCCGTGTAAATATTATGTGTAAATAGTGATGAGATGAGATATTGAGAGGGTAATACTTATGACAAAATATTAGGAGAAACTATCAAGAATCAAAACTGAGATACAGTAGATTTAATCTATCCTTCGTCGCTGTTGTTCTCTTTTTGGTATCTTTACCTGTATCTATTGATGTCTTTTGGTATGATACAGGTTGACGTCGATTTACGAACCTTATTCTGGCTGCATATGCACGGTGGTCAAAGAACAAGACCCTTACCAAGAGAAAAGTCTCTTTTTCTAATTAATTTAACTCGTTGGCTTTCTCTTTGGGAATGGCTGCAAATCTGAAACACCTACTTGAAACCCCCACTGCATCGTAGCAAATCACCTTAAGAACATTAATAAAACCCATTACCTAATGAATAATTCCCTCAAAACTTTCTTTCTCTTGTATCTTTTGTTCAAATCCCCTCTTAATTTAAACCTGTACGAATTGTATTCCTCTCTGGGCTATTCCCACATTTTCCTCCATTGCTCGTCCCAATTAGGTAGTCTCATCTTACACCTGAAACACATCTTAACTCCCGCATATTTAAGGCACAGCATGCCCACAATATCAAACATCCACCTCAGATATGTTCGATAAACACCCTCGTGCTATGGTGGTCGTGCAAGCCACAGGACTTTCCGCCATTCTTTTAACTTCTCTCTACCGGTTGTATGAGACACCAAATACACCGCTGGCCATCTACATTGCATTGTGGGCCATTTTCCATTTATGCGAATACTACGTAACTCAGAAATATCTGCCACGGACTGCCACTCAATGGCTGTTCTTGCTTTTCGGCGCTACTGGCATGGGTAGTCTCTTTGCAGTGCATTGTGTCAGTTTGGCCGAACATGCACTCACCCAGCGGTTCTGGAAATACCATGGATTTCCAATTTTGGGGCTCTCAATTGCATCCGCCGGTATAATTGTTCGTGCTTTGGCTATTATGCACTGTGGGAACTCGTTTTCCCACTATATTGAACCAGAACGGCCCCAAAAATTAGTTACAAAGGGAATTTACGCATGGTGCAGACATCCAAGCTATTTGGGGTTTATTTTATTTGTTATGGGCATGCAGACAATCTTGGGGAACGTTGCAGTATATGTTTTGAGCATGTTCATTCTTTTTCGCTTCTTTCTGACAAGAATTCGGTTGGAGGAGATAGTTTTGGTGGAAAATTTGTATCCTGGACAGTATGAGACGTACCAGGAAAATGTTCCTGCGTTGGTTCCTTTTACACATTGGTGGAGATAAAGTAGGGGCTTTTAGTCTATTGTCATTAATTATCAACTGCTTATAATCTACATGGGCAATATCTAACCAATCATTATACATTCTTTGGGTATATTTACCCATCAAGGGCGGCGCTATATCCATATCTAGATAAGTGTGGTTCCATCGCTTCAATACATCTTAAACCGCTTTCACACTTGTTTCAGATCACTTGCTCCACTTAATCTTTCTCTACTTTATCTTTCTCCATTGAGTTTTCCTCCACTACAAACTTCTGTTCATGAAACGCCTTCTAGTAAATGCAAGCCAGTATTTACTAGGGACCGTCTCGTCCTCTGAATACACCCTCTTCAATAACCGGTCTGCCAATTCCTGGCGAAATTGCAGCAAATAACCGCGCAACAACTCGGCATCTGCCTTAGTAGCAGGTGCTTGGTAGAGTGCATTCATTGGAAAGCCCACATCTCCGGGCAAAGAAAACGTGTCGAGAGCCAAGTTATTTAGTGCCCTTACGGCCTCTTTGTAGGTTACACGAGCCGATAACTTGGACAAACAGTCGCTTACAAACAAGATTCCATAAATGAGCAAGCGGTCTGCGGGTCCTTTGATGTCAAAGTTCTTGAAAAATGAATTTGCGCGGAATAGGTCGAGCGTTTCGTCGATGATGTCGTACTCCTGACTAGGTGGGTAAGAGGGGCCACGGAAGCTGGTATGGATGGGCAATAAGACTACATTTCCCACGGTTCTTTCGCTCTCGCCAAGAAATGTCGAGTGATAGGCTGGCATTGTTGGTGCTAAAAGTAGTTGAAGTTAGTTTTAGAAGAAGTAGTAGTAAGTTGGTAGACAACGATATGGGGTCAGATTGTGCAGGAGAAAATGACAGGATAAAAGTAAGGGGTAAGAAGTTGCAAAGATGGGATTATTAAAGGCATAAATGGATTTGAGTGGAAGAAAATGGATTTTTTTTATTTTCGGGCGATTTGTTTTGTGTTGGTGTTTGTATGGTTGTGGTTTATTGGGTCTACAGTAAAACTGTTTATAATGAACTAGCAGTTAAAAGACAAGAAGAACACCTTACTTGGAGAAGAACAGAGAAATCCCACTCTCAAACACTTTTTTCTTATCTTTCTCCTTGCTTCCACTTTGCTCAATTCCTACTCTCCTACCTTCTTTCCAACCTTCTTTCTTCCCTTATTATTATCTTCATTAATATACATAAACAACGTGCTACCCTCCAACGAATCCGGTAAAGTTCCTCCCATATCACTTTCAACAGACTAAAAGTGGAAATCAGAAATATTATCATTATCCAATTCGTGTTTTTCTCGGAGATAATCATCCTTAGGGTATGGCGGCGAGTTGGGCGCATCAATATGTGGCTTAAACGACAAACTGGATGAGAATTGTGAAAGCGGCTCGTCTTCGTCGTCTTCACTCTCCTCAGCCTCGGAAACGTAGTGGCTCTGCTCGGCGGTAATGATCGCCCGCACCTTAGCGGGAAGGATATCGGGTCTGTAGAATCTCAAGTCGACTCTGCCGACAATGTAAAGCACATTGATGAGCGCCTCAAAACCTCCCCATACAATATACATGAGAACAGGATCGCAAACTTTCGACAGGTGTCTGGCGATGCGGTCTTGGAAAAGTGACACTGCTCTACCGATGGACCCCACAAGAATGAGAATGGTTGTCGTGCAAATCAAGGCCATCGAAACGTTATGCTTAAGCGCTCCTCTCTGGTTTGTCAAACCCTCCACCATGTTGTAATGGTGGTGAGTGGCGGCGATGACACGGATCGCGTGTCTGTGGTTGTGGTTTCTTTTCATAAACGTCTCCTCAGCCTTTTGAGCGGCGCCAGGCTGCACAAAGTAAAATGGCGAAAATGACTCGATCCACCAAGGCTGGTAAGTGTACAAGTTCTCATCCTTGGCGGTTGGAGGGAAGAGATAAGAGAGACCGATTAACGCCATGGCGGTCAATGAGTAGAGGGTAACCATGACACTGGTGAACATATTTACACGTTTCCATCTTAAGTAAACGTTGGCCTTCAAAAGATGAATGTACGGAATGAATGCGGCCGCGATTGTTACACCGACAAGAATCGCCACAACGGCATACATCAGCAACATGATTCCCCAAAAGAGTTTCCGAGAACCACCTACTGGGTGTCGCCACGTAAAGAGCCGTTGGGCCAAGATAAGGTCAAAAGAGGCAAATATAATCGAGGGGATAATGAGAAGAATCTCGCTGGTCAAGCCGACATTGATCTTGGGCAAGTCCTTGCACCAGACCGCCCGTAATGCAAATCCAACCAACTTGGCTCCACAATTCAACGCCCATACCAAAGAAATGAGGAAGTTGTGACCACGCGAGGTGTTGATACCGAAAATAATGAGGTGAAGAAGTCCCAACAAGGCAAAGATGCCGGTGAAGACCAAACTAGGTACAAAATCTGCTGGGCTTGGGTATCCACCAAACAAGTTGTATTGCGTGCTGACCATATACTGAATAAGTATGGGCAGAATCTTCGGGCCAATTACACCATTTGCAAACTTGAGCAAGTATCTAACCCCCGTACCTTCAGAGGCGTTATTTAATAGTGACTGGACGAAGTAGAGTACACCCTTAACTGCCGGGAAGTCGTCAAAGTCGTAAGGTGCATAGCTCGTTCCATTGATTATATAAGAGGACATGGCAGTATCGTGGTATGGAACCCAAGAGCTGCGTTGCTGGACTGAAAATGGGCGTTCTATAAGGGTACTTATACGTTTTTTGCAGCCAAAATCAGATATTGCCCGAATAGGTAAATGGGTGTGCAGATAACACCCGCATCGAATGTAACGGTTTCCCAACTAAGGTTGATAATTAATTACCGTATTAGTCGAAAATGAGAGGAAGCGATGGGTATAAATAATTTCGTAAGAAAATTCTATTGAGTCTTCAGTTTTTGGTTTTTTGAGGATGGGCAGTATATAGGAAGCTAGGAATTAAAATTGTTCACAAGCAATATATGTATAACGATAGAGATCAAGAATGCAGACCAAAGCTTCTTTTAATTTTTTCGATATTCTCATTTGAAATTCGATTTTCTCAATTTTCTTCTAACTTCGATTCCTTATTAATATGTCTACTCTCCATGCCCTTATCTGTCACGCGTTCTAAGATTTTTCTCCAATCTTCAACTACTATTATGCCCAGTGTTCCCATCAATTACACGAAAGCAAGTCAGGCATTGACTCTGTCCGTGACTCCTTCCAGTCCCTATGTTATATCGACGCCGTTTGGCCTCTCGATTCTTGAAATCCAGGGCCTGTTAATCCTTCCCTCCGTTCCTAAAAATGAGGAAGCAGTAGATCCAGAACACGCGCATACATATGTCAAAATCAACGATATTCATGATGCAGTGAAGTTCGGAAAGCTACTGTTTGATGAGAAGGATCCGCTGAAAGTGGTCCTTTTCGTAGGAACGTCACAAAGACTTAATGGTACGGTTGAAAAACTACGGGAGCCTCTAGCGGTATTGCGAATACAAAAGGAGAAACCGGGAAGTAGAGACTCGAAAAATGGGACAAAGAATGGTGCTACTCTGACAATTGACGGTAAAAAGGAAGAAGGGTATAATGAAGTAGAATGTTGTGTCAAGGGTCTAAATGAAAGGGAAACTGTAGGTGAAAAAGACAGTATGGATGTTGATACTACACAACACAACGGAAATCTTACAAACGCCATCACAATGGTCGATATCATTCACAAAAAAATCATCTTTAAACACAGACCACTTCCAATCATGTAACTATTTTTAAAACTTGGAAACGGGATTCTGAAACGAATGCACATCGAAGCTTTCCTTGCAAACGATGTTTTTGAATATGGTCTCGATCTCCTCGCTGCTGAATTTAAGATACTGCTGCATGTACTTCACTATGCCTCCGTACTTGACTTCCAACAACTCTAAAGTGGCCAAGGCGGCCTCTGGGCGAGAACTGATCAAGTTGTTGAACCCGTCCTCTTCGATTGTCCAGTTCTCACGGTCCTGAATTACGTGTTTCTTTACAGTATCGGTGTTGTCGCTGCGGCTCAACTTGTTAAGACCTGCCAAAAACTTTCCCCGAATAACCTCATGGTCAGGAACCAATCCGTAAGTCGTCAATGCATACTCTTTGGCAATTGTATCTTTGTCCACACCGGCCAAACTTAAAAGTAGCATGCCAAATACCCCAGTGCGGTCTTTGCCGGCAGTACAATGGAACAAAAACGGCTCGTTGGGATGGTCTTTTATGTGAGTAAACATTGCCCGAAACAGCAGAACGCCCTGCTCGAGCATGTAGTCGTACTCGTGCGCGAATGTATGCCACGACGTAAGTAAGCTAGTAAATCGTAATGCCATCTGGTCTGGAGAATAAAACCCTTTAGTAAATACCGGTGCCGGGACTCTACCAGCCTTCTCCAAACTTTCCGGAACCACGTCCTTATCGCATTCTTCCTCCGAGCGCAAGTCGAAGATTCGCTTCGTTCCCAACGCCTTAAGTGAGCGTATCCCCTTTTCTTTCACAGTGGCGGTGTTGGCGCATCGGAAAATGAAGTTTGTGCGAACGTAGTAGTAGGAACTTGGGTCTATTTTGTTCTTTATCGTGGGCTGATATATCTTCCAGCCTCCAATGTCTCTAAAGTTGGCGATTCCCTCGACATTTTTGAATCTCAGAGAACCATTTTTTAACGTATTGCATCTGCCGGAGAATCTCAAGAGTTCTTGATCCCAGCGAAGGTATCTAATGATGGCCGCCGCAGCGACAGGATTGTAGTTTATTATTTTCTTTTTCGTGACGGGGAGGTTGTAGGGATTAAACTCCTCCATGTCTGAATCGTTCTCTATTACTGTAGTTCCGTAGTAATTATGGTCTGCGCCATCAATGATCTGTAGATGATGCGTGTATGGGCCCCTGTTCAACGTATTGGCAAAGAAAGCACAGTCTTCTTTAGGGATTATTTCGTCGTTCGTTCCGTAGATGCTTAGGACCGACCATTCTGGCGAGAGTTCACGAAGAGGCGTCAAATCAGCGGTCGCAAGAGACGCCAACTCGGCTTTGGTGACCTTGACCTTCTGGATTTGGCCATATCTTAAAGCCAGCTGCTCCATGTACTCGAATGTCTCATCAAAGACAGGATACCGATCATATACCGTATGGGAGCGGTATCTCAGCGAGCAATTGACCAAGTTCGGTACCACAATTGCCTGTGCGGCCGTTTTCGGGTCTTTTTGAAGATTGTGCTGTTTTTGTGCCCATAAGAACATGGCCACTGCGCCTCTAGAATGCGATATTATGGCCAGAAGCACAAAACTACGATTCTCTACGAGTTTCGAGGGCCCCAACATCAATTCAATCACAGCTTCAATATCTTCGATATCCAGCTCGAGAACACGGCCTCTGGGGTCCGTATAATCGTCCAGAGAGCCGCAACCCCGAAAATCGATTCTCACTGAGTAGTATCCCAATTCTGCCGCCAACTTGTGCGCCAAGAATTTCTGATAGCAGTAGTTGCGATGACCGCCCTGGCCATGCAAAAGAAGAGCGATTTTATTAGTTGGAGGGGCATAGCCCTGGCTTAAGAAGTCAGATCTATCGGCGGAATGTGGCACCGCTACTGTGCCTCGGACACCAGTCCGGGTAACGATTTCAAATTCCCTCGGGGCCGGGACATCCTCCAAGCCAGTGTAGAAGTCTTGCGCAACACTATTTTCCATTTCCAAGGATGTTTGTTGAGGAAGTGGTGGTTCTTAGTAGTAAGCATGAGGTAATGGCACCTCCTCGGTGTAACTGTGGCTTTGCCGAGGAATAGTGGATTTAGGAAAGGTTTCAGAATAGAACTGTTTGGTTTTTAGGATAGATGAGAGGGTAGGAGAGTTTTTTGTGATTTTTTTTGTGGTGGGTTTGGCATATGTTGAGTGTGTTGGAAATGAAGAGATAAGAATGATGGGTGGATCGAGGTAAGAAGAAAGAAAGTGGAAAGAGTATTAGGAAAAAACTTCAATGGGAAGATTTGATGTGTTTGTGGCGAAAGAGGTGTATTTCTTCATTTATTTTGGTGATGGTAGTGACCTTTGAGTTGAAACTATTCAATAAATCGTCCAAAACGACAGACATAAGTCTTTCTTAGAGCTGCTATTGTGTAAAATTACTTTCAATGAAGTTTTTAAAAAGACTCGGTGATTTATGAAGACTTTGAAGAAGTTTTCAGACAATGACAGTAGGTTTAATTCGCCGCCAACCAATACACCCTCAAATAACGGCTAGAAACCAAGGAATGTTGGTAGTGATTAGAATCAAAAACAGTAGAAAGAGTTAAACTCCCTCGTTTCTTTATTTTTGAACTAAAATTGGCAAGCAATTGTCCCTACTGCTATGTCCTTTCTCTTTCTGAATTGGATCAAATAAACCAGTCCCCAACAACTTTCTTCCTATAAAAATTAAAGTCAAACACCTTCCCTGAATCAAATCCAAAAAATTCCTAAACCTTTTTCCCTCAAATTCATATCATCATTCGATATCTTCTTTCAATAAAATTCCTTCTCTTACTCCGCTGTCTTATCAGGGGCCTCCATTACCTATTCCCAAAAGAACACAGATGCCCTCATATGAAACGCTTCAACAATGAATGCTTTCTCCGCAGATCGACAAATCTATCTGAAAATCGGCAAGTCATTGGCCGATAGACACTCATCACAACTTTCTGCGCAATTGGCGGTCTTTCAGTCGGCACTCGTTAACTTCGCTTCAGAACACGCCAATGTCATCAAAAAGAACCCGGAGTTCCGTGATAAATTCACCAAGATGTGCAATTCTATCGGCGTGGATCCATTAGAGCTTCTACTATTCGTTGACTCGTCTACTAAGAAAACTGACGGTTTCTACATGGGACTAGCGGTCCGTGTGGTGGAAATCTGCCAAGAAACGAGAGACATCAATGGTGGACTCATCTCGCTCCGGGAGCTCCATTCTCGTCTCCAAGAGACATTCACAGTCCCGCTTAAGGTTTCTGAGGGCGATGTGACTCGGTCTTTGGACCATTTAAGCAGTTTGGGGAAAGGCTACGAAACACTACGGATCAGTGACCTGGTTTGGGTCAAGTTTTCTGGGCCGGCGGGTTCCAGTGTGATTTCGAACGACCAACGTAAAATTTATGAATTATGTGTATTTACCGGCGGTTATGCCACCCATAAGCTCCTACGAGACAACTATGAGTGGGAACAGGTCCGAGCAAAGGCTGTCATCGACGACATGATCAGAAACGGACAATTATGGGTCGACTCTCAGGGTCCCAATGGTCAATGGCAGTACTGGGAGCCATCTTGGATCTCGCACGACTAGATTAAATAACACTACGACTGGTCAGAGTCTAAGCCGCCCATTTTCTTCAGCTTCTTCTCCCTGTGGCGTCTATTGATCTCGGCCACAGTCTCACCCAACTCTCGTTTTTCTAGCGGTATATAGTTCTTGAAGTTACGTCCGCTGCCGTTGCCTATGTTGATGGCACCACCTTCTGAATTAATGTTCCCCACTTCGCTACTCTGTAGATACGTTTGGGCCATCATACGTGCCACGTTTGCCTTGAGCTGGTAGTCTAGCAAAAGCCCGTTGTATAGTCCATACTCCTTCTTAAGTTTGTGTATTTGTTTTCCGTCAAAATCCTTTTCTAGCGTAAGCCACTCCATTTCAGGGAAAACGCAGTCGTACAAGACAAGAGGAATGTCATTAGCCATCTCGTAAGCAGGTTTACTAGGAAACTTTTCGATTTTGAGCAAATCTTGGACAATTGTGGGTTTTTCGAGCTTTTGTCCTACAAGAAATAAAATGGCGATCATGCATCTGACCTGGTGCCACAAAAACGCCGATCCCTTCAAGTCAAACACGTAGAAGTCCTCGCCAAAGGGCAAGAGTTTAGCTGAATAGACCTCGCGAACATGATTCGTAATTTGCTTCGAACCGTCAACTTTACAGAAGTTACGGAAGTCGTGTGGACCCTCATACAACGCAGCAGCCTCGCGCATTTTTTCGATATCAAGCCCATCTTTCTTGAATAGGTACTTGTAATGACGGTATGTGCAGCTAAAACGAGCATCAAAGCCCGGCGGTGGGCGAAGACACACGGCGGTAATTCGAATGTCTGTTGGGAGAAGAGAGTTGAGAATGGCGATGTATGGAAGTTCACAAGTGTCCATTTCTTTCTTCGAATGGTCATCAGCCTTGAGTGTCGACCGGACATCCAACGATATTACCTGATTTAAGGCACTTACACCTTTATCTGTACGACCACATCTGCTGAAATTGCAGCATCCTGGATCCGGGCTTGCAATCAACTTTGCCTTAGCCATTGCCTGTAAGATCTCTTCCTCGACGGTGGGAAGCGGTGTGGGTTCCTGTTGGTAATTGAGTCCGTTGTAGTTCCAGCCTAAGTATGCAAAGCGAAAGGCCACGAAACGGGTTTCAAACTTCGCAAAGTCGAACTTGCGTTTCTTCGCGGGAACTTGGGTAGCCTTTGATTCCAGATCGTCGGCTGAGGGTACTTTCATTTCAATGTTTGTCTGTTTTTCGTTCGACTTTAGTTCAGTTTCGGGATCGGCCCGTAAAGACTCAAGTGCCCTTATTCTTTGCACCAATTGCGCCTTAGACCAGTTCTCGTACTCTATTGCGCCCTGGAGCGACTGTTTTTCGGATTTCATCACCAATTTGAGTAGTCGCTGGATCATTTATTGTTGGTGATGTACGCACCTCATCGAGCTCATCGCACCCCCACAATTCACATCTACCTCCAGCTCATCTCACGAGAAAAACACAAGAACCCATTGTTTTTTTTGGAATTCCCGTCCTAGAAGTCAAATTATATTGTCGGTCATGTCTTCTCTACTGTGGGAAAACTTACAGCCGATACTCCATCCATGGCTTTACGAGGCACTAGTGTCCTTGGAATATCCGGCAATGACCCCAGTCCAAGCCTCCACCATTCCCCTTTTCAGCCGAAATAAGGACGTTATCGTCGAGTCTGTGACCGGTTCCGGCAAGACTCTTTCTTTTGTCGTACCTGTATTGCAGCACGTGTCAAACCGCCTCTATGGCGAAACAGGACTGGACGAGAAACCTATTCCTATAAGAAAGGGCCATTTTTTGGCTGTAGTGGTGGCACCCACACGAGAGTTGGCCAGCCAGATTAAGGAAGTATTCGACAGGATAGTCGAGTATCTCCCGGAAAATAAGACGCCCATTCGAACCCAATTGGTGGTGGGTTCTCTTTCGTCGACTAGACAAAACTTGGACGAATTCTTGATGTCCCGAAGTCAGATTATGGTCGGGACTCCAGGTCGCTTGAATGAGATTCTCTCTTCTGTGAAAGTCAGCACTGCTTCTGTGGAGGTAGCTGTGTTGGACGAGGCAGATCGACTCCTAGACATGTCGTTCGAAACCGAAATCGAGTCGATCCTCAGAATGCTCCCGAAACAAAGACGAACGGGCCTTTACTCGGCCACTTTATCGGCTGCAGGTGACCGTGTGTTCCGCACAGGCATGATGAATCCCGTTCGTATCTTTGTTCAGAACAAATCGTCTCACAAAGCAGCGCCCACTTCTTTAAGCATACAATACATGCTCGTCGAGCCTGAAAGAAAGCTCAGCACGTTCCTACGTCTTGTCAACGAGTTCAGGTTTAAAAAATGTATTGCCTATTTTCCTACATGTGCTTCGGTCAAACTCTTCAATTCATTACTTACAAAACTAGGCTACGACCAGGACCTTAAGCTCTTTGCGCTCCATGGACAACTCAGCACCCACAACAGAATGAAAACACTTAGCAACTTTCTGGACGGAGATGCAAGCGAAAAGAAATATATTCTTATGACCACGGATGTCGCCGCCAGAGGTATCGACGTTCCAGACGTGGACTTGGTGATTCAACTTGACCCGCCAACTGATCCAGACATGTTTTTACATAGATGTGGACGTACTGGGCGCGCCAACAGAAGCGGCCGTGCACTTGTCTTTCTCAACAAGGACTCTACCGAGGAGGAATACGTTGGATTCATGGAGGTTAAGAATGTGACTATGACAGAAATGGAGGAGCTCCAGACAGACGAAGTATACAAGCGTCTTTCAGAAAAGATCCATAAGTACATGTTGGAAGACCGCGCAAGACACGAAGCCGCAGTCAAGGCGTACGTTGGATACGTTCGATACTACCAAAAACACATTGCATCTTCGATTTTCCGTTTGCAGTCTCTAGATTACTTGGGTATTGCTCGCATGTACGGGCTTCTTCGACTTCCAAAAATGCCAGAGACAAAGTACATTCCTAGCGAGAATTTACCGGAGGATGGTTGGCTCACAAGCACAACCATCGATATGGACACGTATGCATACGCAGACGAGAAGCAAGAGAAGGCGCGTCTCGAAAATCTTGAAGAGACAAAGCAAAAGCTCATCAAGGACGCCAAGTTGCGGAAGTTGTTGAAAAAGAAGAACGAGGCATGGTCGTCAAAAACAGAAACAAAGGACTCGAAAGCCATCCGCCGCGAGAAACTGCAAAGAAAGAGAGAGGCGATCCAGAAACAAATCATGGAGGAGCCTTCTTCAGACGAAGATGGCCAGGAAGACTGGAAAGACATGGTCAGACAGAATAAGAAACAAAAGACAACGCTGGCCATGCAAGGCTCGTTTGACGACTTATAACGCCTTCCACTTTTCGCTAACAGAGTTAATGCCGTCGAATATATATAGATTATCTAGCGGAATGTACTGTGCGGTGACCATTTTTAGGATTTCCTGGCTGACAATGCCTCCCATGTAGCTGCAAACGTTCAAGTAGCCTGGGCAGTCGTGCAAGAATAATTCTTGTAGTATTTTTTTGGTTTCTTCGTTGAGGTCCTTCTCAATCTTAGTGATTTGACAAAATTCACTGCAAAAATGCTCAAAGCCTTCGTTGCCTTGTTCCTTCGAGTGATCAAGTGCTAACATACCGAAATACACTACTAGCAACAATCTTGAGTCATGTGGTTGACTGGATAATCTAGATAGTTCATCTAGAAGGCTAGAATCGGTACTAAGACGCGATCCATTGGTGACATAGAGGTGTGCTGCACTTTTGCAGAAGCAGGTAATTGACGCTTGATCTGGAGCTTCTGTAAAACCAAACTCGTTAAAGAGCTTTTTGACGATTTGAGTGAAAGTATGCTGGTCCAGAGCAGCTTTGTCTCTATAAATGTTCTGGAGCGTAACATAGCTAGAGGTAGTGGTCACCATATCTGGAAGCACACCCGGAAGTGGAAGAAAACCGTCGTTTTCCTGGATGAAAATGCTCAATGCACGGACATATAACCAAAATGGCGAAAGCTTTTCTCGAAGGTAGGTATCAAACGTCTCTTCCCGCGAAAAGAGAGCCAGAATGGCCGTGGGTACATTCGTTTGTTGAAGCGCCCGATGAATTGCTTGTGAAGCCTCAATGAAGTTTGCTTCGAGGCCCATGTCGCGGGCCATTTTTTCTATGTAGTTACGGCGGAAGTCGGTCTTTTCGGCGTATGTGCGTGGAAGCAGCTTGTTGTTAGATTTATTGTTGGCTAGCCTCCACTGCTCCAATGCCTTGATGTATATGACAATGTATGGCACATGGGCATGCTCCGTGTCGTCCAATTTTTCAAGATCAAACGATTTTACGTAATTCAATAATTCGGTCCAGGGACAGTCTATACGCAAATCCCATGTGGGTGATGGGTTGTGTGTCTCAAAGACAGTTGTCTCGTATCTAGCAATACGTAAAACTCCATAGAAGCCACAGGTCCATACGCGTAGAAGTGGTATGTTTTGTGACCACAAGGTTGATTCGATCTTAGTAAGAACATCGCTTTTTACGTTCCCAGTCACCACAACCACATCAAACCGTTCCCAAAACTGTGTTTGACCCGACAACACCTCCAAGTCATCTTCAATAGCGAATCCCCTCACTTCGCTATTTAACTCGCACAAATTCTTGCATAGTGCCTTCGCTAGACTCGTTCCAATGTCTTCGTTTTCCAAGAAGAAGTTTCCGCTGAGGTCTTCCTCCAGAACCCTACGACCGTCAATAATGGTATACTCCCCAATACCTGGAAGCACCAAATTTTTGAGGATCTCTGCGCTGGTGGTGTTTCCGTTGATCACACACACATGAGCTTGTTCAAGTCGGAATTGGCCACCAGTGTGCCATAGGCGGACCTGTCGATCGTATCTGGCCGATTTGTTCATAATTGAGTGAATATTTGGGTGAATATGAGGCAATTGTTGGGTAACTTGAGAGCTTTCGCTCGAATTTGATCAAAATATTGTCAATCTTGGGTTCTAGAAACTACTTCCTATCAAGTGCTTATAAACCTGTAGATAGGAGAATTATGGCAATGAAAATCTTTGGAAATTTCAAACGAGTTTTGATCTCAAAATGATGAGAGTCAAGTTGAAATTGATTAAATATAACATCTAAAGTCGTTTTGGATGTTATTAGTATCTTTCTCTAAGTCTTCGGCTTTCTTATGACATCCAATCAGACGTTTTGAGATTCTCTTCATTTTCAAAGAAAACCAAGGGTCGCCGATTCGTTGGATATCGGAATTTATTTGCTTTACAGTAAGACTCTGTAGTGTTTAGTGATTCCTTCCATTTGAGGTCTAACACATATCATACGCAATAGCAAGTCAACCACCACATAATCGAACAGAAATGTTTTTCTCTACTGAATATATTTCGAATTTCAAATAATAAAAACGTTTTCTGTTCTGAGCATTGAAATGTACATTTTTGAGACTTAGATCTAAACAAACCCAACATGCAATTCTCTCAACAAAGAATAATTAGACGAATTTAATATAAAAACAAGTCGAACATTATTGCAAATAATGATGTTACATATCCTCCAATGACTTCTCCCTCAATCAATCCTTAGACCCATCATATCTTGAAAGGTAAAACTCATTCATCAATCTTTAGTGTACCTATCCAAAGCATCATTGATTTTAGAAGCATCGATTTCATACATCGTATCCAACTTCCTACTGTTTTTCATGAATACAATCGCAGGCGCTCTCTTGACATCGATCTTTCCGGTTACCTCTTCCAATTTGTGAAATTTGATTTTCATAAATTTCACCAGAGGGTATTTTATAGAACATTCGCGCAAGATGTAAGTTGCGGACAAAGCACCAAACCATAGGTCGTTGACTATTTCGAATACCACTAGGTCCGGATATGTGAGCGCCGTCTCGTAATCCAGTCTGGTATCGACATATGGCAAAAGTGGAAGAGATCTGGGTTTTATTTCACGAGGATTTATTTCTTTGAGCGAAGTTCCTACAGCTTCAGAGTTTGTGACTGAAAGGGAAAGGCTAGCTACGGATGCCGCCAAGGACGTCCAAAAGACAATGTGCACCAATTTCATATTGTGGTAAAAAAGTTTCGAAAATACGAGACGAAAATGTGCATTAGAAGGATTCTCCCTTTTTAAATGTCGTGTCGCCCAGAATTGGTTGTGCTTGGGGCCATGACACCTCTTGAAAAGTAGCTGCCAAGAAGTGACGCTGTCAACCCTAAATTGGACTAATTGGGACTATTAGTAATCAATCTGGTTCATAGGGACTAATTGAGACTGTTGGAAACTAATCAGTTTACAATAATGTGGACTTGAACGGTCTACACTCATTCACTGATTTATCCCTTTTTTGTGAACTTACGAGTTTGTGGAATTGAAACCGATGCAATTCTCGCTGCTTTTTCTAACTTTCAACGTTTATCACCCTTTGACTCGTCCTTTTGTCTACACCATATACTTCAACCTTATATTACAATCTATATACTCCCCTACTTATCGTGCTTTTGCATAGCTTCTTTTATTTTTACTTCCTAAGCTCCAATTACTTTGTCGACGAGCTTCCTGTCCTTAAAGTAAAAGTATGTCGGGTATCTGTCAACGTCATGGCCTCGGGCGATCACCTCCAACTTGTTAATGTCATTGCAAGAACCTTAATATTTGGGTGTGTTGGGAAATTTTTGGACAATTCCCATGAAACTTGAGTGACATTTGTAAGCCTAAATATGTCAACTACTGTCAATCCCGGTCCAACAAGGCCCTATCGAGATCATACTTTGTTTCAAAGACTCTAAAGGTGGGGGTGCTTTCGCTTTTGATGACAGTTGTTGAAGGCTGGAGGACTCGGATAATTACTCTTGATTTCCAGCTTTTCGACACTTTTTGGTGTTGAATTGAGGTCAGTGGAGATTGATGGAGCTGGAATTGCAGCCACATACATGGCCATCATGGCCATAACAGTCGTTTGTACTAAATTAGAATTAACGAATACAGAAACTTCACTTCGAACATATAAAACTGAGCCATATCACGCTGTAATATATCTCAACGGTTTTGGCCCGGAATAAGCACGCCTTGGCTGTAACATGGGGATTGCATTTACGAGAAGTTAAGTGTCATTCCTGCGTAAAAGTGTATTTGTATGCAGGATTATCCATAAATGAGTTTCGTTTTGCCAAATGAGGCCAAAATTGAATTGAATGGGAAATGGCTGCCGTTCGGCAATTCTTGTCGGACACAAACGAGTGATGTCACAAAAAGCTTCTTTATGATGAAGCATCGATTGAAGCTACCTTTTCCCTCTCTTTCGCAGCCATCTATTTTGAAAATCGTTCAATAATTAATCGATATGGGGGACGATTCTTGCATAAACTCTAGCGAATATTCGAAATAAATCCTTTTATGACAAGGGTATAGCGGGTGACAAAGAAAACACCTTGCACTGTTTACTTGTAATGCTGTATTAATTTACTTGAATATGATTAATACAACAGGGCAAACTTATCTATAGCATCAAGGAACTTTTCCGGGGTATAATCTTTTACCATATCAATGAGCTTCCGATCTTTAAAGAAAAATAATTGCGGAGAATCCTCTTCTATTCTTGTTTCAGTACTGCTTGCCCAAACGTACTTGATAATAGATAAAACTCAATCAGTGTGTTCTCAGCATAAGTCTCTTGTATGTAATCCCTTTCTAGTTTACATTGGAGACAATTGTAAGGTTTGAAGACGTAAGTTATTACCAATTTCGAAGATTCCAAGGCATTTTTTAGGTCTTCTCTTTTTTCAACGACGGTAAAGATGGCAGACTTTTTTCTTTGGTTAATATTGGTTGAGTAATGCTGGTTATATGAGGAATTCAGGTCTTCCGACGTAATTTCCTTCGACAGGTTTCCTGTTAAGCTGGGCACTAGTATATCAGTTGGAAAACCCATAGCAGGGCCATGACGGGCATAGTAATCGTGTGCTTTAAATTTATTTCCAAGCATTAATTTGAAACGTTAAGAATCCATTGGCTGTTAAATGAGACAAGAAATTGTCCGTTTGGCTGCAACTGAAACCATGTCCACAACCAAACTATTTCCATGTCGCGTTGACAGGTTTAAGGGCCGGCCCAATTTACTTGATTTCATCTAGTGTCTACAAGCGAATTAGATTTGAAAAATTTAATACCGGAATGATACAAGGACTTTATTCTTGCAAAATTGCTTCAAAGGATTGCATGAGAAGGTGGATATCATGTAGATCTCGGAATTCATTGTTCTAATTAAAGAAGATAAGATTGCTCGCAAATTTTAGCTTAAAAAAGATATGGTATGAAATGTACAAAGTCTCCTTCTCGTTCTTTTTAATTATTTCGTTTTTGTTTTGCCTCGAAAAGTCTCAAGTCGATCTACAAATCACATACCCAACTTCCTCAGTAACATACAATACAATCAAATCGCTTCAGCCGATTTAATTCAAAAAAGGCAATCATTTTATTTCATAGAAATTTCATTCATTAAGACTATTAATTATTAATCAATCACGCATGCTTCAAGTATTATAAATATTACAAATATGGACCACAGGACCGTTCAGAAATGAATTATTCAGCATATCACACAGTTCTTATGGTTCACCACCTCGCCGTACTTCTCCTTTTCAACCTCCTTCAACTTTTCCTTGACCTCAAGAGGGAAGTTCTTCTTAATCAATTCCATGGCTTCAACATCCAAGTTGCCAGAGTCTGCCATCTCGATTGCTTTGTGATGGCGGCAAAGAGGACAATCGGTCTTTCCTCTTTGTTTCATTTTGACCAAGCACCGCACACAGAAAATGTGGGAGCATTCAAGACGAATTGGCTTAAATGCAACAGACATACAAATGGGGCACGTGTAATCCTCAATCTGTGGTATAAGCTTCAAGAGCTTGTTCTGTATCATAAAGCAAATGTTTTGTGTGAGTGAAGACCCGTGAATGAAGATGTGGTCCTTCAGTATGAGGTCTGGAAAACGGCTAGACACATTGAGCGACGTTTGTTTATCAAACTTCTTCAATATCTTCTTGAGCGCCGTGGCATTAATGGCTTGGAACTGGAGAATCTTGAGTAAACGCATGTTCATAGCCATGAACTGCTGACAAGCTGCTACACCAGTTTTCCGATTAAGGCGCTCGATGATTTGAACCTTTTCTACACGAGAGGAGAACTCGGCCAAGTTCTTTTTGACTTGCTCGCCGGTCCTTTCCAGCAGCACCTGAGATGTCTCGTTGTAGCGGAAGAACACCTCAGAGTCTAAATAAATACGGAAAAACTCTCTCCACACGTACAAGTCGGAGCGTTTTTTCGTGAGCGAAAGGACGTTGTCACTTAACTTGTCAATCTGTTCCATCAAAAACTCCTCTTCCTTCTTTCTGATGGAGTCTAAGTTCTCCAACTCGCTATTTAGCATCTTGAAGAAAGTGTGGTCGGAGTTAAGCATCACTACGATCTCATTTTCGTTCTCCACACGAACTATTTCGTCCATATTGTCACCAAGACGGGTAGTAGTAGGTGAGAGAACCAAATGCTGTTCATCGTCCTCCTTTACTTCTATGATATGTCTATCCTCGTCGTCTGAATGCACTAACGTTTGTAGCTTCAGACGAATTTGATCTGCAAGCTTGTGAATGTGGTCTTCCGAATAATTCTCACGCTCGTTCTCATTAAGAACAATCTTTAAGTAAGGAATGACGTTGTTCTTCGTTTTTTTGAGGGTGTAATGAGCTACTATGGGGTTATCCGGAGTGGCCTCATTGTGATACATTTCCACAGTTTTATCGCGAGCTTCATCTTGTAGCAAAAGCTTTAAGTCTGCCAGAGAAAGTCCTAAAAAGGCGAGTTCCTTGACGACTTTTGAGATGCATTTCTTTAACACCTTGTATTGGATGGCGGCCTCGACCCATTCGGTGGGGAGATCTTCCTCCTGCAACGTCTGTTCCAAGACCTTTGCAAACTTCATATTAGGCTCAATATGTGTACACGAACAAACCTCGTCTGTGTCGTTCTTTCTGTTATTGAACGGCTGAAATTGGGGCACGGCTAAAACAATGTGTCAGTGACAAAAACAGAAACCCCAACAACGGCTGCGGTTGGGAAACGGTTACAAGCCCTGTCTAGAACACGTAAAGTAAGGTGTCAATACTTGGAACGTGAAAAATTTTGTATAACGAGAGAATTCAGGTTGTGATATTGTGAGGCTGAAGTCATTCGCAATTTATGCGAAACGGGTCATCGAGCCCAATTAAGGTGGCTGGTCACGTGTCGACATAATCGGAACGTGTCACGGGCAAAATTCTTAGATCCAATTGGTTGGAATTGAGATGACAAAGTGGAGATTGAAGATATTTTAAGACGCGTTTTTGGGTTATGGTCTGGGACTGAAATTTGTGATTTTGTTCGGGCGAATGAGCATTTTTGACGATGCGCATGGGTCTATTAAAGGGTTAAACGGGAAAGGACCTGGAATTTTTAAATTCTTTTATAATTTGGGCACAACGACGTTGACTCTTCAACCATTTCTTTTTCTTTTTCATTTTGGGTCTTGGCCATTGCAGGTTTCAATTGTTTTTTCTGTTACAAACCTGGCGCATCTCAATTATGAGGATGAAATTCGGAACAGAAGGGGAGGTCTTGTTTTAAAAACTTTTTCAACAATTTTCTGTGATTCTGACGACATCATTGCCCAGAATTTAGCAATCTGGCCTATTGTCATTGTGTATCTGTGTGCGGGTACATTCAATATTACCTGTAAAACACCAGTATATACTAGAAATAAAATCTTTCACAAAACATTTTACTTTTCTATTGTGGACTTTTAATTCTGTTTCTATCGTCTAGATGCTATGGTTCTGTTTGGATTGAGCTCAATTCTTTGAAGTTACGAAATAGGAAGAAATTGTGAATCGCGCCATTTAAATTATGTAAATCGTTAAACATTGTACTAATTGTTTTTTTAAAGCCATGATTATACCTAGCAATCAAACGCTTGCGCGTTCTAACTTCTGAGGAGAACTTGTAAGTTTTAATAATCGGCTTCTCATGTAGGCGTCATCTTCGGAAGGCAAATTCAAATCTTCATTTTCGTGTCATTCTAATTAAGCATTTTCATATCGGCTTGTCTTTATTTTTCCTTTTTATGCACAGTCGCTTGTTTCAATAAGAAAATATGTGCAGCGCAAGATCAATCTACTTCAATTTCATGATCTACAAGACCAATTGTTCTTCTTCCAGCAGAATTTGAACTTGAAATGCAGGTGGATTCTAAAAATTTGTTATCCATGCCAAATCATCGCATCTCATGAAGCTTTCTACGATCGTCGCTCTTTTTTTCGCCGCTGGAGCCCAAAGTAGCAGCTGGAACAGACCATTGCCAACTCAGGAGGCCTGAACTCCATCCTATGGACCGTAAACTTTCAAACGATTAGTCAACATTCCTCATGTTGTAGCTACCTCTTTCTTTGCAAGCACAACAAACTCGAATGCACTGCCAAAATGATTTATTCATATAGAGTGTTTTCGAGTTAGAGTGCTTGAAGTATTCAAAATAAAAGAACTTTTTTGAATATTCTCAGGGACTTCGAGCTTGTCCGTGCCAACTTGAGGACTTTAATTGTAGCTTTTTCCAACTTTTAGTACTTTATGACGGGTCGCTGATACCCAATATCAATGTCTGCTCTGTATGTAGACAAAAATTTTCGCCATATCGAATCAACTCTAATTCATTATTCTATGCTTGCCATGTATTGTTCTCACTGATCGAAGTTTCTGGCTGCACCTTCCTCAAAATCCTATCCTGCTCACGACAATAAAGACCTAAGGGAGATCCTGTTGCACATTGCCCTGAATCCTATCGTAAATCATGTAATAATAGGTATAACATTTCTGTGCTGTGAAATGTTGTGTCGCCATAAATTAAAGAATCTGCCAACACTCGACAACGATTCAATTCCTTCCAACAGCGCCAATTTCATCAATACAAAAAATATAGATTCTCTTCAAAAACTCAAATCCAGCTCTTTTGTGACACCCTTGTGGTTGCTCTACCCGCTGTAGGTCATGTCGATCTTTTTCAAAAGGTAAATCCCTTGATACAAAAATAGCGGCACAGAAACTATAAAAGCAAACTTTATTTTCCCTTGGAAAGAAAACCTTCGACTCTCAACGGAATCATGAAGTTTATCACCACCTTAGCTCTCCTTTTTGCCGCCGCCACCGCTATTTCCGAACCTCCCATTCCAACTGAGTCAATCGAAACCATTCTGGCCATAATTATGACCGAGAAAGAGTTTTTCGCCGACATTCCTGTCGACCCACCTGTCGATGAAGACGAGCTTGAGACCAGAGCCCGTAAGTTCAAGAAGTACGCCGATATCCCTGGACTTGGTCGTTACATGTTCATGTGCGAGGAGAACGACGGTCCATGTGATGCTATTTTGATCTACTCCTACAGAGCCCCTGTTGTCGGATACTCCAGCTGGCGTCCACGGGAATAAACGGAATAAACCTGGCTTGAGTTGAGCTGACTGCCGATAAATCTATAGGAAATAGATAAAATTTAACAAACTTAGGTAGGAATTGATTTTAGAGAAAGTTTGTCGTCTGTAGTAAGGGGATGATTGACTTTGGCGTGGTCTGTATCTCTGCGCTATAACAAACCTCAATTTACATGCGAACATATCAACCGAAACTGCTTTAAATATTAATATAAAACAGCCAGAGTAAAATTTATTCAAAATTTTAAAAAAAATCTCCGATACCGGGAGTCGAACCCGGGTCTGCTCGGTGAAAGCGAACCGTGATAGCCGTTACACTATATCGGAGCAGATCCCTAAGAATTGGTGTTCATAAAATATACAGAAGAATCAGATGAAAAGATTTCAACGCTTCTAATGCTTCATTCTATATATATCTTTTCTACAAATGCCACACATAAATAATTTAATTGAATATATCACAACCTGAGTTGTCCTTACTCCTTGGATATGTCTCTGCCAAACATGGCAATCTTGGCCCAATCGAGACAAACCAAGATTTGGTTCTTCACGGAAAGACACATGTAAATGTAGGCGGATCTCCAGAACAAGTACGTGAACGTACCTCCAGTGGAGACGTTGGACCAGTCTCCCCAAACCAAGTCAGCCACAGCTCTTTCAGAACCAATGTAAGCCAAGGAGCCCTGGTGGTTGTACTTGAAGGGTTCCAAAGAAGACTCCAACTTGACCAATTTCTTGGATAATCTGTCCACATTGTCCTGGGGACCGGGCAGAACGATCTTGTGCTTCAAAGCCTCGATCTCATCTAATCTCTTCAAGTGTTGGGCCAAGAAAATACCCTCTTGGAAGGCTACTTGGGCAGTTGGAGCAAACTTGGTGAAAGTACAGTCACCCAAGGCAAAGATGTTGCTGGAGCCGTCAACCAATAACTTGTCGTCTACTAACAATCCTCTTCTGGCGTTCTTCTGTTCCTCGATCTTTGAGGACAAGTCTCTAACAATGGGTCTAGGCGCGTTACCGGTAGCCCAAATCAACATACCGTAAGGGATTTCAACAGTGGTGGAAGAGCCATCTTGACCCTTAGTCAGGGCAATGACCGCCTTGTCGTCGACCTTTTTAACCATGGTGTTCGTTCTTAAATCAATATTTGTGTCCTGGAATACCTGCTTAGTGTAGTCCACCAATTTCTTGTTAAACATATTCAAAACGTTAGGCAAGGCCTCCACAAGGGTAACTTTCAATTCGGAAGCCACCTCAGGCATCCATTTACGGAGATCCTGGTCGATGTAGTCCTGCAATTCGCCGGCTACTTCAACACCAGTAGGGCCACCGCCACAAACGACAATGGACAACAATCTCTTCCGCTCCGGGTCACCTTTAGGGAGAATGTTGGCGGCTTCGATGACTTCCATCAATCTTCTACGGATTTTTATGGAGTCACTAACTTCCTTCAAGAAAGTGGAGTGTTCAGCGACACCAGGAATACCAAAAGTCGAGGGTTGAGCACCAACACCGACAACCAAGTAGTCATAGTTCAAAGACGTGGTAATGTCTTCGGAAACGGTAGGCTTTGAGGAGCCTGTGTCGGTTCCAGAATGGCCAGAATGAACAGTAGTAGATTGTTTGAGAACCAACTTTTGGTTGACCGGATCGATCTCGGTGGCCTCAGCTTCCAAGTAGATGACCTCGGCATTGCACTTTCTGGTGATGGCACGAACAGGTTCGATAATGGATCTCAACTCGACTGTTCCGGTAGGACAAGAAGGTAACAATGGGGTGAAAAGGAAGTAATTCCGGGGAGAAACCACCACCACGTTGTACAACGAGGTGTCCAAGTTCTTCAAAAGCGAGATGGAACCCCAACCAGAGCCCAAGATCACGAGTGTCTTTTTCTTACGGCCATCTTCAAAGGTCGATACCTGTTTCTGCTGGTCAGCTGGGTACGACTCGTTGTAGACTTTATAGCCGACATAACCGAAAGCAGCGGCTGTGGAAAGAACCGTGATGCCCACGGTAGCACGGATAGCACGCTTGAAGCCGCCAGATTTCTTTGGAGGAACGACTTTGGCGACATTGAACGCCCGTGCCGACGTGCTAAACACACGAGACGACACTGTTCTGAACATTCTATATACAGATTCTACAGTGAGGAAACGTAGAGAAAATCAGAAAAAAACTACGGTTGTCGCGTGAATTTTGGTGGAAGTAGACGTTGTAGATATACTTTTCGGACGGGATACAGCCTTTGAGGTTCGGGGTTTACGAGGCCGGATGCGGGATGAGGCATCGAGGGGAACTCGGCAATAAAACGAAGATAGCGGAAAAAAGGGAATGAATAAGGTGGAGGTGATTGGTCGATTTGAGTAATTTTTCTTTTTCTTTTTTTGTTTAATTTGTCATTTTCTCTTTTTCATAATTTTCTGTTTTCTTAATGTTCCGCTTCTCCCTTTGGTTCTTGATTGGTGACTCAGGCTAATGCGCTAACGATGTTTCAGATTGGTTCGGCGCTAATTGGCTCTGCAGACTTCTGTACGTTATGCTGTGGCACTGGCTCATAACCGCACTTCTTCAAATTAATTTAAGTCTTTTGGAATTGGTTTCTTATGGTTAGTTGGTTTCGTCTAAGTGTTTCAGGCGTCAGGATGAAACAAGGCTAGGCTTATATCCGAGAGATTTGTGCGGCTGCGGTCTTTGTGTACGGCTGAGATGGGATTTAGGGGTTGTAAATTTGGATTTGAAAATATTTGGGATTTGAGCTGATTGATATAGGAAGGCAGATTGGATACATATAGACGGAGAAGTGATGGAGAATGGTGAGTGTAAATGACATGAATTGGTAAGTATGTAGAGAAGAACTGTGTTTTTAGGAAGGTGATATTGAAAGGAAATAAGAAGATTGAAGACGCTACCATGTTACTATGAAGATAATCTGAAGTTTGTGTGTGAATTCTTTAGATTTCGTCTGCTGATTAAGCTAAATTGAGAACCTCAGAATTCGCTTTATTTTGAGAGTGGAATTAACTCCTCATGAATTTTTGAATCAATGCTCCATCTTTTGAGATCCCAGTATCATTTCTTTTAATATAGTCACAATAGATTATAGCTAAGTACTCCTGGTTAGAACCGAATTACTCTCAGCCAATGTGTTATAGAATCAAATGTTGCACAAAAATTACAAGTCTCATCGTCTTTCTTTTTCTTGCTTGTATTCTTGTACTATGGTCTTGATCGTAATTGTTTTCAAGTAATCCGTCTCATATACCTTCGGGAACACCTCATTCAGTAGCTTTCTGAATAAGAATTCTTCTCTCGTACATGAAGGAAAACTTCTATGTTCAATATCTCTATTGTTTTTTTTTTTTTACTTGAATGCCTCTCGTATTCCGGCTCTCTCTTACATCCCAAACAAAATCAGTTCTTGATTCCAAATCTATTCCTATCAAACCGTCTTTCTATTTACTACTTTTTAATTACTGACCTCGAATTGAATTCAGGTAGTGGCCAGCGCACGAACCCAGTTCTGACCAGGTTGTTTTTCTTGGTCTTAACAGGCTTTGTAGGAATAGCATTAAGAGATAAACTATGCTCTTCCACCTTTGGAATTTTCTTGCTTGGGTTGACCGCCGGCATTTTTGAATGATTCACGGGCGAAAGTGATTTCCTCTCTGCTATAGCCCTTGATGCATATTCATCGCTTCCCCGAGGAACGAGGTGAAGCGGTTTTGAATTCAAGTAAGGATCTTCTGATAAAAAGAAACTTGCAGCAACCGTTTGACACAATTCCATTGATGAATACCTCAGCGTTTCTTGCATTCCCTCGGCCCATTCCAGACAAATGAGCCAGAATTGGAATTCAGGAAGATTTTCTTCTTTAGAATCTTGAAAGTCCATTGAAATTAATTGATTGTGTTGTATTTTAGAATTCAATCAATTTCTGCTCAAGTCTTATACTGCTGAGTATTTCCCGCCATAATTGCCGCGTCAGCACTTCAATCAATTGCCAATACTAATGATGATATATTTAGAAAATCTCGTCCTTTTCGTGAATATTATTTTTCGTTGCCGTGTGTGTCGTTTTGTTTGTTTATGTTGGCTACTTGTTGGGCTAGGTGCCGTGAATCGTTGATCTTAAGAGCTAAAGAATCGTCACTCGTGTCTTCACCGTACCTTTCAGTGAGACGGATCTCCAATTTCCCAGTATAGAGGTTAAAAGGTTCTCTGGAGTCTGCACCTATCAAAAAGAGCCCTCTCAGACAGCTCTGAACGGCTTTAAAGTAATGTGCTGTGGTGAATGTTCCGTGAGTAGAGGCAATTATAATTTCGCATGGAAACATCTCGTCTACCATCTGCAAGATTGGAAGCTTCTCATCACTTAAGCCTTTTTGTTCTTCGTGGAGTTCAGTGATCAAAAGCTTGGTGTATGGTGACCCACAAACAATCAGCACCAGGGATCGTGGAAAACCGAGAGCACGCATAAATCGATATATTTGTAAGCAAAACTCTGCCTCCTCGAGGTTTGCCTGCTCATTTGTGGCAGGTACTTTTACTCTCTGGAATGAGCGCTCAAATCCAGGTATACGTGGGGTTTTCTGCAATTTATCGGCAACAAAAGGCTCCTCCAGCTCGAATTTCGAGTACTCTATTATGCTTCCAGTCTTTATACACAATCCGCCTGTCGCAATCAAGTGGATGAGGTCGTCGCTGACCTTAGGTGAGTACATGGAGTCATAAGTAATTATGGTGCGAACTTGCTTCGAAACCTTGACAATATCATCGCTTGATACAACAATCAACTTGGCCTTGTCTAAAAGAGCAGCTCTGAGCTTCTTCAAATCGTCTGCTTTGAAACTTTCACGGATTTTGTCGAAGTACAAGTATTTCTGAAGATCGGTAAACAACGAGCAAATTTCCGTATATTTCTCCAAGGCTGCGGCCTTGTACTCGTCAAATGAGTTTGCAAAAAGTTCACCGAATGGATAGTTACCGTAGTTGGATTCAGATATGGTTGTTATAAACTGGTTCCATTTAGGTAGCATGTGGATTTCATACAACATCAAGGCGTTTTGTATAGACCCCGCGAAATCGTACTCTGAGAGGCCGAGATAGTCTGCAAGAATCGAAACCTGTGCTAGCCCGCTATTTATACGGGCTCTGGTTCTTTGGACACTTTCGTTATCGGTATCAAACTTAAAGGTTAATTCGGCCCACTCCGGCAACAAAGGAAAAAGGTCTACAGCTGCAATCGACGGAAGCACAACCACATGCACATACAGATCTTTTTGCAATTGTTCATGATATTTTCGAAGAAACTGGGTTACAAGCGCCAAGGAGACTATTGGAGGGAACGACTGGAGCTGTGTAATCCGATTATCGAACATACTTTTCAAAATCTCGTCTGCCGATAAAGTCTTATTTTCGGCCAACTCCTGTTTGAGCTTGTCCTTTTTTGGCTTCTTTTTTTGGCGAACACTTTCACTCAGGATGATGCTGGGCGGTGTCAAATCTGCAAACGGGTTGGTCTCGAATGGAACAGAGTTAAGTTTAACTATTGCGTTAAAATCTTTGTCGAGCTCAGGAGTTAATCTAACAACCTCTAGATATCCACAGACCTTGTTGACGGTCGCCAATACACATCGTGCGAGACCAAACTTGGCCATTCGCTCCAGCCCGCCATACTTATTCGGTTTCTGTAAAACAAGAAGCACGACACGGTCAAGCGGCTTAAGATCTTTTAGAAACAGCTCGCTCAAGTCATAAATTTTGGCGCAACCTCCCACACTACTTCTGACCTCGATTCTGCTGAAATACTTACTGGATCCTTTGATTCCCTGTGGCTTCGAAGGATCTGAGATTTCGAGTCTACTCAAAGATGACAAAATTAGTTGACTCGTTCTCTTTCGGAGTGCGCACGCCCTAGCGCATTGCAATTGACGAAATTCCGTGTTCGTGTCGTCAGAGATGTTTGGTGGAAGAAATTCCGGAAAGTACGAAACCAAGGAGTTTTTTTCGAAGACATCGAACAAGGTTTCTTCTGTGAACGTCTGCGCCATTTGTAGCGTATACCAGTCGTACTTACTCCCTATGCTAATGCATACAATTATACTTGCCAAGATCTTGGAGTCTTTTTCAGCACCAGTGTAGCCCCAGCTTGACGCAAGTAGGTCAATATCTTTTGGAGGAAGATTTGCAAGGTCTTCGAAAACGTCATCGAAAGTATCGTAGTCCTTCAGCGGTCGAAATATATTCTTGGGGAGCAGTGATTTTGACCACAGAAGACGGACCTCAAGTCCGGAAGATCTGGTACTTTCGTCATCTGCAGTGAACTGAAGCATTTCTGCGAGATGGCGGACGCGCCCGTTGTCGGCGGATCTATAGTACGCTGGAAATACCAAATCCTTTATAAATTGGCCAAGTTCTGTCTTTGAAGCAATACACGTCAGGCAAAACAGCAAGAAGCATTCGACCAATTCAAAATCTTGTGGAGTCGCGTTGTCCTTCATTTCCATGGCATACCGCAGAAAGATTACATCTTTCCACTTGGAGTACAATCGATTACGAAATAGATATTCGGGACAAATTAGCATGACGCAGCGAAGAAACAAATACGTTTTTGCTTCTAGTTTGTGTGTGTTTCCCGAAGAAGCCAAAATCGTAGCGAGCAATCGCAGCATGAGCTGGTCTGCCTTCTGTTCATCAAGAAGTATTAGCTTCAAGCACGGCAGCGTGCCATGGGCCGAGTGCTCATAACCGGCAACTTCCAATAGAAGCTCCAAATGTGAATTTGAGATATCGGGATGAAAAAACCTCCACAAGACCCGTTCAAAGTACTGAGACGCTAGAAGATCCTCGAGATCTTGAGGTGTCGCTACAAACGCATAGACATCGGAGATGAGCGCACCGGAGAACTTCTGTGTTGGTTTGAGGCATTGGCTTCGTAAAATGGCTCCCAAAGAAATGTTTTTCTTGACTTTAGGTGGCATTGGGGGCACTTTTTTACATGAAATCAATCAGTAGTACTTAGACGTGATATCTGCAGGACACACCATTTGGGATACTCATTGAAAAATCCAAACAGGTTGATTTTTGTCTGCAGTACCGCTTCGTTAATTACTTGCAGCCGTTTTATGTCTGAGTCGATGATTTGTGGGAATGAGTATGTGAGACTTAGGGCGTGCAAATAGATGCCCAGATCGGGATTTTCCGAATAAAGCGGTGCCAAGCAATCTGGACATTTTCCTGTTATAAGTCCTTGGTCATTGGTTCTCCGACTGCTTGCAATGGCGGCTATTTGAAGTTTTCTTTCGGAGTTAACGAAGTCGGCCACCGAAATCAGGGATGGCCCCTCGAATCTTTCAGTGGGTGTAGAACGACCAAATTGTGGAAACTTCTCAAAAATTTGGTTGTAAATTTCACGTTCGACAGCATGTTTTCGATGGTTCAAATTGTCGGTGCCATTGTAATATTGGTCATTGGAAATAGGATGGCCCAAAAGGGAAAGATGGATGCGGATCTGGTGCATTTTTCCCGTCACTGGCTTGCACACAACTATGCTTTCGTCTGTTTTGGAAATATACGTCAAACCCTCGAAATGGGTGGTGGAAACGGGCACTTGTTCAGGCACATTTACGTACCCTGAACCAGACGAGTTGATACTCACCAAGGGGCTTCGATATATACAAGAACCGGTAAATTTGCCCTTTACTCGTGCAATATAGACCTTTTCCAAGTTTGTGTGGGTGGCAAAAACTTTCATCATGTCTTTACAGAACAGTTTGGTTTTTGCAAAAACAACGATTCCCAGCGTAGACTTGTCCAAGCGATGGCATGGCCACACGGGCACACCTAGCTCATGGGAAAGAATTTCCAGAAGTGTGTTGTATCTGTAGATGCCACTGGGATGGGTAGGGACACCGGCGGGCTTTGAAACAACGACCATGTCATTGTTCTGATAAAGAATGGGGAGCCCGTTTTTCATGTACGATATAGTTTGTTTTTCGCCGTCGTATGAGCTTGAAACAACACTTTCCGAATCTTTGTTGGGCTGCCACGGCACCGCTGGTTCGTGAACATGCTGTGCATTGTGTATCACATCGTGTGGCACTAGATGTCGATTCATGACTTCCTTACCCCTTATGATCATCGGACCGCCGGCCCTGCCGTTGTTTTCCGACAAAAATATTGTCCCTGCGCTCACTCCACGCTCCACCAGTTCTGCACTTTGGCCCAACTCCGAAACTAGCACCTCCACCACAGTTTTTCCCAACCAACGCTGTTTGAACGGGGTTCTGTGGTTGAAATAATACGGCAGAACGCGCCGTAGCCCGTTAGCAAGAGTGTATGTGGGCAGCATGTCCTGGATCATACAGGGAATGACATGTAACGGCTGCAAAAAAGATGCAGCGGGATGGAAACACAAATTGTGTGAGACGTGCTACAAAATTCGAAACGGGAATTCGAGATTCTTATATATTCAGAAAGGTTTTGTAGCCCTGCCCCTTTTTCTTTCTGTTCTTATACCTTTGTAATTCCTTTTTGGAAGTGGACCTTTCCTAAGTAGGTTTGTAATAGTGCTCTATTCAGGGCCATCCTAGGTGGTCAGCTCCGTAAAACGACGTCACTCTTAACTCCTTAACGAAACGCTCGCCAAAATCAAAAAAACTACATCCCAAACAAAATGTCTTTTAAATTAAAAAAAAATTCAATCCTATGTCTATCCCGTTTTTTCCTCATTTGTTTCCCCAGTCGTGTCTTGCACACAAACTGAAAAATCCCACAGGTTTCAATCCTCTCGTGCTTAGAACCAGACTAGTTTAAAATCACACAAAATGTTCCGGTTTCCAGCCAGATTCTTGTCTTCGACGGCTCCTCGTCTAAACGCAGAATCTGCTCTGGTGGTTACCAAAAACCCGTACCCGGTCAAGTTGGCGGCCCGTCAATTTGTGCCTAGTGATGCTACCCGGTCGAAAAAACGGTCCTTGCGTAGAAAAGAGTTGCGGTTGAAGTCCCAAATTATCCGTGACGTCAACAACTTGAAGCAACATCACATCAAGAACTCGCCATTCTCTGTTGATCCGGTTTTGGGTAACAAGAACTGCCAATTCATATCCGCCATGAATGAGTACCTCGAAGAGCCCACAAACTTGGCTTATGGATATGACCGCATAGAGTTTGAGAAACTCTTATATGGAGCTCAAAAAGCTGCCCTAAATGCCAGTATTGTAGGTGGAGCTGCGGCAGACAAGGTCGCCAGCATAGAAGAGAAGAAGAAACGGGCCGTGATGACGATCCTTCACAACAAGAATGCCGGAAATGCTGATAGAAGAAAAAGAGCAATTGCGTTTGCGCGCCACGAATTTGAACGGTATGAGGGCGATACCGGATCTCCAGAAGTTCAGGCAGCCATTAGCACCGTTAAAATCCACTTTGGAATGCGCAACATCGTAGAAAACTTCAAGGACAAGGAGCGCATCCAGCGTGTGCGTCAAATGGTGCAAGGTAGACAAAAGATCTTGCGTTACTTGAAGAGAAACAACCCGGAGAAGTACTACTATGCGATCGAAAAGTTGGGGTTGACTGACGACGTGATCTGCAATGAGTTTTCGATGAGCAAGGCGTACATGGACGAGTATAAGGTATTTGGCGACAGAAAGCAATTGCGGGTGACGCCTACGATGAAGCGCCGGATGGAGAAGATTTCCGAGTTGGAAAGACGTGTGGAGGAGTATCACAAGTTGGCTCGCGAGAATTATCAAAAGCTAAATGAAGGTGCCTAGAGGAGATGTGAATAGTTTGTAAATAAATGTGCATTAATGGGACGTGGTACAAAGTCAAGGTATATATAGTGGATTGAGATGAATAAAAGAATTAAAGAAATGGAGGTCAAAGCGAAATTGAGTTTGTTGCATCCTCCGTCTTTATCTTTATCTCATTTTAGGGAGCAATCTACAATTGTCTTCTTTCGATTATGTTGTCTGTTCTTCGCCTAGTCTTTATCTCTCTTCTTGACATAGCTTTCTTAATTCTGTCTCCTTCTACTCTTCTCTTAATTTCTGTTCTTCTCTTCTTTTCTGCCCTTCTCTTCTTTTTCTATTCCCCAAAGACCTCTTCCGCTAGCTTCTCTAACAGTTCCTCGAAATTAATCCGCTTAATCTCATCTATGCCGCTTTGAAGTGAGTCCACCAGTGACATCACCGAATCCTTTAAACTAGCACACTTCTGCGCGCTTTCCTGAAGCTCCTTGTACAAAGACTCGTTGTCTGCGCACAACTGGTCGTATATTAGCAGAAGTTTCTCAATCGCATCCTCTTTAGACTGTCCCACAGCCATATCTACGAGCTGCTCCGCAGAAAACTTATCTACATGCAACTGTTCTGCAACGCCGCTGGCCCGTCGATCCTGGGCCGTCTGGATAATCTCGTCGAGCTCGTCGAGTCGAAGTTTTACGTTTCGTTCCTGACAGATATGATCAAACTGACTAAGACTAGTATTGACAAAATAGTTAGCCACCTGTTTTCGCGCAATTTCGAGCGCCGCTTGTCCGCCCTCCATGGCCGCTAGCTGGGAGAAACAAGCATTGATTTGTTCTGGTTCCATCAGACGCTTGACGGTCTGTTCAACGGCAAGGCGCAACACGACGCGTAAACGGTCAAAGCGTACGCTGGAATGCTTCGCGCTAGAGCTTGAAAGTTCGGTTTCTGAACTCATTTGTCTGGTAAGAAAGAAGAAATGCTGTTTAGTGGGGAATTGAAAAGATCTGGATCGGTGTAGATGATGTATTTGTTGATAACGTAATTGCAGAAGCGGATTTTGACTGGCAATTTAACAAACAGCTTTAACTGCGAGTTTGATGCTTAGATATGGTAGTGTTGGTGTGAAGAAATGTACTCTTGGTTTTGTTTTGGTATCACGAAACGCGATGGAAAGACATTGGAAAAAAAATTGTGAGAAGAAGGATTAAATAATATAATTTGAGCTGCTATGGTTCTGAGACGTTTCGCTTTTTTTATAAATAATTTTCTTCGTGTCAGTTGTCATCGTATGTTTTAACTATAATACAGAATCGGGATTTTACATGAATTCAATGAGAAAAAACTAGCTTTTGGTACAATTTTAGTCTATCTATTTACGATCTAGACCGATTGTTTTCCAATGAGTTTCTTTTATGGGTGATTCCTGAGCTAAGCTGCTCGGCGGCGACTACTTCTCAAAAACATCAAAGATCTACTACAAAACCACTCTCAAACTTCTTTTCAACCTCACGATCAACCCCAGAACCAACTTGAGTCTCAATTTTTATTTAGATCTTTACTATCGCCTCCCTTTTTATACAAGATATCTACACCTTTTTAAACAATCGATTCATTAAGTCATGCTAATTCTATATAAAACTTTATAAAGCCCATTATAAGTTAGCGGGCTGCATATATCATGCTATCGTCTTTTTAAACGTGCTCACCCTCTGGCTTGTTCTCTTGGAAGGCGTAAGTGTGAGCCATCTCGTCAACAGTTGGTGGAACCCATCCGGCAGACTTCCATGGCAAGGTACCGGAGGCGTACAAGACATCAACCTCCTCCAAAGAAAGACCCTTGGTCTCAGAGACGAAGAAGTACACGTAGAAGAACGAGAACAACAAACAGCCAGTGAAAACGAAACCGTAGTAGAAGTGGATGGCAGAGGTGATAAATGGAGTGAAGAAAGAGATCAAGAAACCCCACATCCAGTTGGCGGCGGTGGCAACAGACATGGCCTTGGATCTAATTCTCAATGGATAAGACTCGGAAATGATACAGTAGACACCACCAGCCCAGGTCGAGGCAAAGAAGAAAATGTAGAGACAGGTGATGAAGATCATAGCGTTACCAGAAGCCTTGTAAGTGTTACCTTCGGTGTTGGAGTAGCCGTTCTTGTACAAGTGTTGGGAACCAATAAGCGAGTAAATAATGAAACACACAAACATGGCGGCGGAACCAGTAAGAAGACACAATCTTCTACCCAACTTCTCAATGGCCCAGATACCAGCGAAAGTAGAAGCAAAGTTAACAATACCCAAGATGATGGAGGTTTGGAAAGAGTCAGACAAACCAACAGCTTGGAAGATAGTGGTACCATAGTAGAAGAAGTAGTTGTCACCGGTCAATTGTTGCAAAGATTGAAGCATAATACCCATGATGACTCTTCTGAAGATCTTTGGCTTACCAGTGACAAGCTCACCCCAAGTTGCTTTACCTGCCAAAGCCTCTCTTTCGATACCGGCTTGAATAAGTTGAACTTCGGTGTTGACGGCAGGGTCTTCCTCGGAAATTTTGTTGGAACGAGCAATGGATCTTCTAGCTTCATCGATCTTTTGCTTCTCAACCAAGTATCTTGGAGATTCGGGCATGTTCAACATACCAACGACAAGAATGATGGCCCAAGCAAAACACAAACCCAAGGGGATTCTCCAAGATCTGGAGTCGGTGTACTTCTTTGTTCCGTATGTGGTACAGTAACCCAAGAAGATACCCAAGGTGATACACAATTGGAAGCAGACAACTAAAGTACCTCTAACCTGTTTAGGAGCGACTTCGGAGATGAAAAGAGGAGAGATAACGGAAACGGTACCAACTGCGAAACCGGCGATAAGACGACCGATGAAGAACTGGTACCATGCGGTGTTGGACGAGATTTGGATAATGATACCAACAACGTAAATGACCATAGAGAACATAAGACCAATTCTTCTACCGTACATATCACCGATTTTACTGAGGAAGATACCACCAACGGCGCAACCAACGTTGAAAATGGAAATCATCAAACCGACTCTGACATTGGACAAGTAGTAAGTACCGGCCGAGTTAAGTTGACCGAATCTTTGGACGAAATTGGGCATGTTCACGAAACCAGAGATGGTACCGGTATCGAATCCGAACACAAAACCACCAAAGGCAACAAAGAAACAGAAGATGGAGATGACGAGATACTCCTTGAAGGACTTCTCAGGCATCTCAGCGAGAGGCTGGTCAACCTCTTTTTCTTTCTCCAAAATGGAGGCATCGACTGGTGTAGCTGCACCAGAATTGATAAATTCTTCTTGAGACATATTAGATAAGGAAGTAATCGAAGACGAAAACTGATGGAGAAGAAAAAAAAAAGTAGAGGAGAGCAGGAAATATGTGCCTTTTATATCTGTTGCAGTTGGAGTGCCAATGCGTCGGAAAAACTTGAGTCTGGTCATTCGTGCATATATTCTGCATAACGGGTTATATTATGCCCCCATTCGCTCCAGGTTTCTCCGTCAGCGCCCCGGAAAAACCCAATCTCTCCACTTTTGGTGTGATCTGGTACTTTCTGCAGGACCAAGATTAAGGTACCAAAGGAGTATTATTCATAGTTATTAGTTGAATTTTGAAATTGGAAAAAACACCAATGGAGATATTGCAGATTCTGACAAGAACTACTTTTCTTTTGTTTTTCACAACTTTCAACTTTCTTTTGAGTGAAGTAATGCCAATCGTGAGATGAAACGGGCGATTTAGTCCAAGTCTTGGATCTGCAGTACCAAGGCCAATGTCGGAAGAACTTCAAATGCCGTACTATGGACGATACTCACCCCACAAGCAACCAAACAACGTGAAATTTTGATTAGGACACGGTAATACAAGTGCTCATAATTTAATCCACTTTGCAAATCTCAATCGCTGTCCAATCTTAAGTTTTAGAACAATTACTGGCCCGCTGCTTACCCTCATATTAGCCCGTGATGCATGACGTGCATATCATGCTGAAAATTTTTCCGGTTGTGTGCAGTTTCAACAGGCCACACCCTCCACCCATTGAAAAGTCACGGCGCCTCTGCATGCAACACGGAAAAACCGTGTCTTGTGGTATGGTATGCTCTTGAAGATCACTGGTCATTAAGAAGCTAGGTCTCAAGACGCCTTCAATTCTTCGAAGCAAAGGATAATGTTTCTCGACGTCAGCATAAAAAGAACAGTTTGTGGAGGGCGTCCAACCGGTTCGGTCCAATATGTTCGGCCCGGCCGGGATACTACCGCACTCTTACTAATTACGAGACAATGATGTAAATGTTATGCAAGTGTTAGGCAAGAAGAGAGAATGATTGGCTGGTATCCAAATTGGACGGAGAAATGCAAATTGACAGTTGATGGCCGATTGTCAGTAGAAGGTGAAATAAAAATAATTACGTATACAAAAAGGATGATGAAATATAATCTAACGCTTTGTATTGTTTTAGAAGCATATCTATATCAAGGCTCAAAATATGTGTATTGGGGACTCTTGATGCAGGCGCTAGAACAGTTTATCCGGTTGAAAATCACACAGAATGGAAGAAAAAGTCGAATCGATTCTCCACGAAACTTTCCTGTGAATTACTGCTTCATCCGGAAGTGTTCTTGGACCGCCGCCGCCTCGTGCCACATACCAATGCACCCACAATACACTGCAGCCCTGTAACGGTATGACGCTGGTAGCCGATTACGCGGCCATATAAGATGGCCCCAGAATTCTTCCCCGGATTGCCCCATGACCCCATGATGACCAGTAAGTCGGAATATGGGGTTTTTCCGTTTTGGCTGATGGCTTGCTTTAACAGTTTATTCGACGCTCTTTTGGTGTGGAGACATATAAGTGTCAATCGTTTACGGAGAAACGGTGAAATGATGAAAGGCTTTCGAAATTCGGATGTTCTTATATAACTTCTTATAGAACTTTGATAGCTGCTATTCTGTCTTACGGGGCTGATGTCTATGGGGTCCACATAGGGCTGACGTTGATTCTGGTGCAAGCTAATGACAATGGCAATGCATCTTTGTAATTGTACATGCCATTGTTGATATTTTGAAATTCTTTCATTATGTTTTGCAAGTATATTAATAATTGTCATCGTGTTTCCATTCGTCCTTGTCCAATTGACTTCCTATTCATTTGATCTTCCTTCACATCTCACTGCCGTCAAGTGTATGATCAAACGTTCCTATCAATATATCACATCCTCTTCTCATTCACTCTTCATTTAACTCTTCATTTAATTCTTCATTTCGCTCTTCATTTCACTCTTCATTTCACCCATTCGTCATTAATTCATGTCAATATAAAAATTGTTCCGAGTCTTCCCAGGGTTTATCTCCGTCTTAACAGCAAACTTTGCAGTCTTTATCAGCTTTCTCCAATCAAACAACCAATATGCCACCTTCTTTGCCTCGTGATATTCGACCTCCTCAAACCCTAGCTTTGCCATGAGTTCTGTTAGTAGCTTTCGATTGAGATACCTTGAATTAGAAACACACGGTAGTGGCAACACCAAGAAAAGCGACAGCATTGATTCTTCCGTTGCAGGTATGAGAAATTGAGTGATTCTACGGAGCATTTCGCCGCGGCCCTTGGGCGTAGGCACAAAGTTGAGCACTAGAGAACACGAAATCAAGTCAAACCGCTCTTGGTCGCTCCCGGGAAGTGGTCTATCCATAAAATCCTGCTGGAGAATCTGAGGATGTTGTGAATTCAAGTCAATTCTGCTCACCGCCCCGAAAACCCCGCTGGTCAGAATAGCATTTGTAGGTGAAAGACTACCGATCTCCAACGTCATCCGAGCGGTTCTCCCGAGCTTCTTATAAAGCGTCACAAGCCATTTCAGCGAATCACCTCCACGTTCGTTCGTCTGGCCGACGGTCGATGCCATCTGGTACACATGTAGGCCACCCCTTTGTTCAACTTCGGCATTCACCTTTGCTAAGAGCCGGATGAGGTCGTCACACAGCAAACTATCGTCTATATGGTACACCTCGGGTGTTTTGGGGTATTTGTACGCCCGATACGTCTTTGTGTATAGAGGATCAGGACGTTGTAGATAAGTTTCGATATCGAAGCCAGGCTTGCATTGGGCTAATAGGCGCTCGATACTTTTGCGGTTTTTCTGGAGAACGTGAAAGCGTCTTATGAGCTGGCGAGCCTGTTGTGGTTTGAGGCTCTTGGGTGCCTTTCTGTTGGACGTAATGGTATTTGGCTTCCGTAGCATATTCGAAAAGTGATGATATGGTTATAAGTATCTATGAGAGAATGGAAATAATAGGCAGTTCTTTTCTTCTGTGTATATTTATTTCTGTATGGTTACAAAGTGGGAAGAATCAATTCTTTTTCCGTGTTTCTGACTGTTTTGTTACTATGTTTAGTGTTGTTTGGCGCACACTTCATCTAGGAATCAGAACCAGCCAAACTAGACCAAACTTCCAATTCAAACTAATTTCGAATTCAATTGAATAACTCTCAGTTCTAAAATACTGAGTTCTTAGAATTTTTCTCAATATCAACTCATCTCCAAATACCCATCTCATCGCATCGAATCTCATCTCATCTCATCTCATCTCATCGCATCTCATCACTTACCCATAACTTACCCCACGACAACAAAAGCTATGGCACCCCTGAAAAAAAGCCCCAAAGCTAATCCTAAAAAAACCAAGACGCCGTCGCTTCTGGAAAAATATGCTGCACGCAACAAGATCATTAGCGCTGACCTGTTCATGTGGAAGCCCGTGGATATCCCAGACACCATGGGTGATTACAGTGGATTCTTCGGCCTAGAAGAATTAGATGGCGTAGACGTACGTATGGTCAATGGTAAGCCCGAGTTCATTGCACAAGAGAGCGACGATGACGCAGAGGTGTTCATTCCAGGTCTCTCAAAGAAGGCGAAGAGGGGAATCGATAAAGGAAAGGAGCGAAAGGAGCGAAAAAAGGAGAAGGACAACGAGATGGAACAAAAAGGCAGTAAGTTTTTGAAAGCAGATAAAGCCAGTAAAGTTGGTCTGAAGGCTGAGGCTGTTGAGGACAAGGAAGATGAAGACAATGATGAGAATGATGATGGCGCTGATGGTACTGATGGTGAGGACAATGATGGTGAGGATGAAGAATTGGAAGAATTTTCGGGATTTATTGACGAAGACGAAGAAGAAGAAGACGAAGAAGAAAATGAAGATGATAAAGATGTCGATAAGGAAGAAGAGGAACTCCATTCGTCGGTATTTTCTGCACTTAATATGCCTCTCCCCGACGACAATCAAATCAACTTGCCCGAATGGGACTCGATCTCACTCAGTCCATACATTTTGAACGGACTTCAGAACATGGGCTTCAATCTGCCAACTCCCATTCAAAAAGAGACGATCCCGCTCTCTTTGGATGGCCGTGATGTGATCGGTAAGGCCACTACGGGTTCCGGTAAGACTCTTGCCTATGGTCTACCGATTTTAGAGAAGTACATCTCGAAGCTTGACCAGATCAAGGAATCCTACGGTAAGGAGATTCTACCCCCTGCGGGAATCATTTTCGCTCCAACCAGAGAGTTGGCGCACCAGGTCGCAGACCACTTGAACGTGATCGCCAAGTTTTCTCCTCTCTCTCAGTACGGCATTGTGTCCATTACCGGCGGTCTCTCGATTCAGAGACAAGAGAGACTCTTGTCCTATGGCCCCGGTATCATTGTGGCTACACCTGGTAGATTTCTCGAACTTATTGAAAAGAACGAACAGCTCACCAAGAGGTTGTCGGGAACAGACATAGTGGTGTTGGACGAAGCTGACAGACTCTTGCAGGACGGCCATTTCGAGGAGTTTGAGCGGATATTAAATCTCATGGAAAAGACCCGTTCCAAGAAGGACTACGGATGGAAGTGGCAGACGTTGGTGTTTTCGGCCACATTCTCGCGCGACCTCTTTGGTAAATTGAACAAAAACTTCAAATTTAAGAAAAACGATTCCGGTCTTATTGGCAACGACGAGATCATTCAGCTTTTAGCCAAAAAATTGAAGTTCAAAAACTCAAAGCCCGCGCTTGTAGACGCCAACCCAAAGGAAATTGTCTCAGGACAAGTCACAGAAGCGTTAGTGGAGTGTGGTGCCACAGAGAGAGACTTGTACTTATACTACTTCGTGCATATGTACCCTGGGTCGACACTAGTGTTTGCCAACTCAGTTGAATCTGTGCGGCGGTTAGTGCCGTTTTTGGAGAATCTTCAGGTGCCTGCGTTCGCCATCCATTCGTCTATGATCCAGAAGCAGCGTCTTCGGTCGCTCGAACGATTCAAATCCGCCTGTGCTAATCAAAAAAGCGCTGTGCTCATTGCCACTGATGTTGCCGCTAGAGGGTTGGATATTCCTAACATCGACCATGTAGCTCACTATCACTTGCCTCGCTCGGCAGATATCTACATTCACAGATCCGGAAGAACTGCTCGTGCAGGCAAAGAGGGTGTTTCGGTGATGTTTTGTTCACCACAGGAAGCATCAGGGCCGCTTAAGAAGCTCCGTAGAATTGTAGCCGCCAGTGCTGGAAACAAGCATCTCAGTACACGTGCCGACGTTACACTTCTTCCGATCGATTACGACCTTGTGTCTCAAATCAGAGAAAGAGTTCAGTTGGCGTCAAAGCTCGGTGATGCCTCGATAGCAGGCACTGCTACACGAAAAGAAAATTCGTGGTTCAAGCAAGCCGCCGAGGATTTAGGGATCGAGAACTTGTCTGATGTCGATGACTTCGAGGATGATGTTATCAAGAAGCAAAGAAGAAGAAAGGAGAATAAAGCGCTCTCATCTGAAGAACAAAAGTTGCTCCGTTACCAACTCAAGCAGCATTTGGCCAAACCATTAAGAAAAAATCACCGCCGGTCCTACCTTACAAGCGGCCTCGAGAATTTGGCTCATCAGATCGTTTCGGGTGAAACGTCGACGACTGTTTTGGGAAGAAAGACGGTGAAGGCTTTGGATGAGCTCAAGGGTAAGGGTGGCAAAGTTGGAGAGAAAATTGGGAAGGAAAATGTTTCGAAGGGTAAGGTCGAGAAACAGAGTCAGAAGAAGAAGAAGAAGCAGAATGGAAAGAAGAATGAGAAAGGAACAAAGGATATTAATGGACAGGAGGAGAAAAAGAACGGAAAAGGCGGCCGAAACAAGAAATAAATCTTCATGTAGTCCACTCAAAACTATATATACAGCACATCTACATTCATCAAACTTAAATGCATCTATTGTAAAGAGTGAAGTATGGTACATGTAACCTAAATAAAGTCATCGTCACTGTCATCGTAGTACTCGTCCTCATC
Source organism: Australozyma bambusicola (assembly GCA_030563705.1). Classification (NCBI taxonomy): domain Eukaryota; kingdom Fungi; phylum Ascomycota; class Pichiomycetes; order Serinales; family Metschnikowiaceae; genus Australozyma; species Australozyma bambusicola. Next base: position 3,817 of record JAJMJU010000040.1, on the reverse strand, counting down.
GGACTCATCCACCAACTGGTCAAAGTTGACCTTGTATCTCAACAACGCTCCGATACCACCGAAACCTTGGCAGAACTGAGCACCTTCGGACGATCTATCGGTAACGAACTCAAGAGTAGCACCAAAAGACTTGTAGTTCTCAGCCAACCACTCCAAGAACATCTCCTCCTTGATGATTTCCATCTCAGTTCCAGTGGCCTTATCAAGCATATAAGACTTGTCAGGTAATTCTGGATTGGCGTTGACAATCACCTCACGCTCCTCGCTATCCTTCAAAGTATAACGCACTGTGTTCAAGTTCTCGTACACAATGACGGTCTCGCACGCACCCAAATCGAGCGCCTTCAATGTGTCTTCGATACCGTAACAGAAACGGCCCGAATCCTGGGAGATCTCATCAAAATACTGGTTCAACAACTTCTTCTCTTGAACGAACTTGACGTTGGCCAATGTTTCAGCAGAAAGCTCGATCGCTTGATTGAAACCGTTCTCTCCACCGTAGGAGATATCGACAATCTTGATCACCTTGGCTTGTAAACGGCCATCGAACAAGTCCGACTTGGACAACTCGTTTTTAAAGTCAGCGGAACCAGCCAAAATCAAACCCTTGACGTTTACCTTGTCGTTTTCGATGAAATTCTGCACGGCCACCTCAGCTACCTTACGAACGTAGTTGTGTCTCTTTTCCTCTCTCAAACGGGAGAAACGCACTGCAGATTGACCACCTCTTCCATGCTTCTTGGGCAAGTCAACTGTAAACTTATGCAACACGTCTCTGTTGTTTCCCGAAACGGCACCAAAGAGTGCTCCGTTACCGTCCATGATGATGAAACCAAAACGGTCATCATCCTGCAACAACTCCGAAAGTGCTTCCACGTGGAACTTGTTGTCGCACAAATACAATGACGTGTTAATTGGCTTGAATGGCTCGAAGTCGATATTCAACTTCTTTTCCTTACCCTCGTCTGTCAAGACGTCTCCACAATACACTACCAATCCATTTTTAGGCACATGTGTGTACAACTTCAACTTCTGCTGGGTAGATGTGATAGCTGACAATACGGACAATCTGTTGACACGAGATTTGATGTTGGAAGCAGTTCCATATTCTTCAGTTAACATCTTTTGGGTGAGGGAGATCTGGCCCTTAGGAGGGATGATCAACGAGATCATCGAGGTACCGTTACCACGGGCCATCTCGAGAGATTTGATCAACTTCTTGATCTTCCACATCTCGATGCTCTTTTCAGCTGCGTCAGACTCCATTTTGGCGGTTTTAAGATAGTAATGGGGGTTTGATGAAGTGGTTGCAAAGGCTTGTTCTATGCAAGCATTGTGAAAAATTTGATGACTGCGGAGATTTAAGTAAGTCGAGAAAGAAAGAAAAAAATGGGATATTTATTAAAGTCTTGCTGTATGGAAGAATTATTTTATATTTTTAATGAGTTTTTTGTGGGTTTGGAGCATGTTGTTGGGGGAATATGGTGTTGGGTCTGGCTGCAAAAAAGGGTGCTGGAGAAGATAGGATGGAACCGGGTTGGTGCATTAAAGGGATAAAAGTTACTTCGAGAAATAAGGTGATTTTGGGTTGGTTTTTTATGTTACTTTTTAGTTTCATGTTGGCGACATGAAAAAGGCCCACCGTGATGAAGAAGATAAAGGTGAATGAAGAAAGAAGAAAGAAAGTACAGGAAAATTGAAAAGTCATTCTGTGACTGAAAGGTTATGATTTCTCTGCTTGAATTTTCTGAGGGAGGTGAGCTCAAAGGCTGAACTGTGGTTAGAGAGACCTGCAATCTAGTTAAATGAGCCCCTTCCACAATGAATTACGACTCAAAATTTCCGGAACAAACTCTTGGTCAGGAGCCTAGATAATGAGCTAAAAAAAATCTTTCGGTTTTTAAGACTTTGGAAGTGGCGTTCAGCATTGTATTCACAAATTTCATGAGGTTTGATTACTAAAAAAAAAAAAGTAAAAACGAAACTAAAATACAAAATTAGCTCCTATAGCCAAAACAACTACCCAGCACTAATTCTACAACCCAAAACAATTATTTTAAATCATTTTATCTCACACATTCGATGAATGAGAATTTGTGGCTGTTGGTGCTGGACTAATAAGAATAAAGCTCTAGCGAAGGGGAACAAAACTCTTCCGAATCGTCATACCTTAGATAAAAATTAGTTGTATTTCGCTCATCTTCACTCACAATGCCATTGTATGTTATTTCGGAAAGTTGAAAAGAACTCAAAAACCACTTCATGGCCCACAGAACATTGACCTCATAATTGTAAAAATAATTCTCCAGCCCAATAAACTACTGCCTGTCAATGCGGGCCTATATAATAAATACTTATTGCTCTATTTTGCGTGGTAGTCTCTTTTGCAACAAGCAGTAGATTAAAAAAACAGAGACGTTAGAGACACAAACTCTGAAATTGCATATTACGCCTTGCACTTCTAATTCTAAGTCTCTTTCTACACCTGTTATCACTGCCCTGCTATTCTTATACTCTTTCACATTTTTGGACCAGCCATTACATGAGTCCACCGATGCGCTCCTCGTCCCACCGGTTGAGCTTTTCCTTCCGAATATGGTACTCCTTTCGAGCATCTTTGAACGTGTGGAGAAACAGCAAGAGTTTATTTGCCAGCACATCGTCTTCTTGCACGTATGAACGGGCTCTTGCAACTGAGTCCGCGTCACACTCGTCGATTAGCCTCTCATATTTCTTCTTGAGCACTTCAATGTTGTAGTTTGTACTGAGGAGCTGATACTGTTGCGTCTCGAGTATTAGGAACTCACGATAGAGCCGTTCAAGATCCTTTGCCAACGCTAGGATCGTGTCTGAATGGGCATTGTACTCTTCTAGGAGGACAAGAATGCGATTGAGCGTTTGAACGTTATGGTCGATTGCCTTGACAAGGCTATGTTCATGGTCTTTGTACGTTTGGAGGGAAAGAACATATCCTTTGATGAGATCGTACAGGGAGATGAGCTGTTGGAAAATTTCAGGGGGAAGGTCTCGAACCTCTTTTGGGAGAGGAAAAGGCTTCAATTGAGCAATTGTTAGGGGTTTGACGGTGTTCATTTAAAATATTAAGATGGTGTCGTGGAGTAAGTATGGAGTTGGTATCTGGGGTAACCTACAACTCAAGGAACAGAAAATGGAAAAGGAATGGCGGAAAGAATTTGCAAGAAGATTAAGTGAACGAAGAAAAAAAATTTTAAATTTAATCTGGATAAATGGGAATTAGTTTTCTCGTTTTACCAATTGAGTCGTTTGTTAGGAATCATGATTGAGAATTTATTTGCTTCTTTAATATTGATAGGTATTTGGGCTATATCTGACTAACTTTTGGAACAAGACGAGAAGCCCTTCCTATAGTTCTGTAGTCTTCGAAATAGCCCCACATGAATACCCGTTGATGTTTATGCTTGTCAGTCTCTTAGAGTGTGTCCTAAATCATGCGCTGACCAGCTAGAGATTACCATCATTCAATATTTCGCAAAAATTTATAGGCATATTGAGGCCTTCTTAATTTAATATTCTCAAACTTTAAACAGAACGTAATTAGCTTGTCGACTACCTGACAAGTCAATCAAGAGGCGTGCAAAAACTCTACGGAAACGCCGTGCCACCATATAGCCAAAAAATGGCGGGCTGCCGGGTTCTTAGTTTTTGATCTGCTTCTTAATTCTTGCGATATTTTCCCGCCACAATTTGCCAAAGTTGTGTTGCTCCAAACCGCTCCAAAAACAACCCACAGACTTACTGAGAAAATCCCTCCCTAACTGCCTCCCGCGTCTCTTAA
>JAJMJU010000039.1:0-68948 GCA_030563705.1 Australozyma bambusicola | reverse complement strand
CTCTGTATTGGACAGGGCTTTTTTCAACACAGACTACTATAATGGGCGCTTTAGGCGAAACGAATACCGTTGTAGTCGAACTACCTAAGTCGTTGACCACCACCACAACAACATGGACTGAATCCTATACGTCGACCTCTACTGAAACAGGATCTACCACGAACATTATTGATATCGAAGTTCCTACCCCAACTGTGACAGTAACTCTGTACTGGACAGGCTCATTCTCGAAACAGACCACGATTGTAGGAGCCTCGGGTGAAACAAACACTGTTGTTGTGGAGCTTCCAAAAGATTTGACAACCACTACTAAAACTTGGGCTTCTTCCTATAATACAACAATCACTAATATTGGGTCCACAACAGACACTATTGAGATCGATTTACCCACCCCTACAGAAACAGTTACTCTGTACTGGTCAGGATTTATTTCCACTCAAACCACAATCATGGGAGGCGTTGGAGAGACAAATACAGTCGTCATTGAATTACCAAAATCATTGACGACCACGACAACTACTTGGAGCGAAAGCTATGACTCTGTTACAACGGTGATAGGCAGTGTGACTAATGCCATTGTAATCGAATTAGCATCAATTTCAACGTCTTCCGCACTTTCTTCATCTGCTCTGTCATCTTCCACTTCGTCCTCAACTTCCTCAACTTCTTCATCTTCCACTTCGTCCTCAACTTCCTCAACTTCTTCATCCTCCACTTCGTCCTCAACTTCCTCAACTTCTTCATCTTCCTCTTCGTCCTCAACTTCCTCAACTTCTTCATCTTCCACTTCGTCCTCAACTTCTTTGACTTCTTCATCTTCCTCTTCGTCCTCAACTTCCTCAACTTCTTCATCTTCCTCTTCGTCCTCAACTTCTTCAACTTCTTCAACTTCTTCAACTTCTTTAACTTCTTCAACTTCTTCAACTTCTTTAACTTCCTCAACTTCCTCAACTTCTTCAACTTCTTTAACTTCTTCAACTTTTTCACGAAGTCTGATGCCATCAACGGTCTTGAGTTTCACATCTACATCTTCTATTGCTTCGAGTTTTTTAACTGGACTTGCCGCTAATCCTGCTACATTGGGCAATTCGCTAAGCTCATCAAGCTTGTGGTCTGCTGGCTCTTCAAAAACGTCTTCGGACTCAACGAGAACATCTCTTATGCCCGGTTTCTCCTCGAGCGCTTCTTCTCTGACATCGACAAGCGCTTTAACCTTCACTTCGAGTGCGGCAAGCTCGCTAGATTCTAGTACCTCTCTACTATCCAGTACAAATACGAAGAGTCAGTATATCCCAGAATCGGTACATTCATTACAAAGGAGTGTATTTGCTGGATACTTAAACCTGTCGTCCTTTTCAACATTGACAGATCCTACGACAATGTTGCCAGCGACTACCTCGACCATCTCAAGGTTCGATCCTAACCTAAGCTCCACTTCGCAGTCAGACCAAATGTCAGTCTTGCAATCATCAACACAGAAGTTTAAACAAAATCTGGCCGCAATAACTTCAACCAGAGTCAGCACGATCATCAAAACATCTTCGTATCCTGGTCAAGTCGGCATTGAGAAGAGTTCAACAATATCAGAATCCAGTACCATTGTCACTGTGAAGCTACTTTCAAAAACCTACACCACGGTTTGTCCATTAAGCGCCGTAACCAATTTAGCAAATCGGACTGACAACTTGAATTTGTCACGTAAGACAACCAGTGGTAGTCAAACGACACTAATGGGATCTATATTCTCCTTATCGGGAACAGCCACTTCTATTACTGTTTTAAGTGTCGGTAACTTGGGATCTCTCCATACTATTAGTAAGTTTCTCTTAGGTGTTGCTTTATTCCTTTGTTTTTGAAGCATTTCAATACAACCTGTTTTTTTAAGTGCGGAAGTCAGCATCCCAAAAACTAACGAAAATAATAAGAAAATAAGCGAAAGTGAGAGATCTTGAAACAACTATTCAATTAGTAGCAATAGCACACATTATTTTTGGCGCGATAACAGTTTGCGGAGGGCCCTAAGTGATTGTGACTAAAACATGAGTCTGAAAAATAGAAACAGGAAGTCCAATAATTGAGCTACAGAATTAAAGCGTTCTCGGAAGACGAATGGAGAAGTCTTACCTTAAAATCTGAAATGAGATCGAAATGAACAGGCCAGAAATACGCAATGGACATTGCTTCTCAAAAGTGGGGAGGCTTCCGCAAAATCAAACTGGGCGAAGTGGCCAAAATTGAAGATCAAAACAGATCGAAATTATATGGTCTTCCATATAATTAAAGCTCAGGTAATTTTTCAGTATACAAATACCAATAAAGCTCACTTGAGCAACGAGAAAATTAGTTTCTAGATTCCTCAGAATGCTAGCAACCCAGTCTAAAGCAATGACATCCCAAAGTGTAGATTGTATACAAATATCCTTTTTCTTTGCTCTTAGAAGTAGTTGTATGTAGATGTTGGGTTTATAGGAGGAGGAACGCACAGTGTTAACATGCGGTAGCTTTGTAATTGAGAAGTTATGTGCTTATTTATTATTGGTAGGTACTTGGGGGAGTTTCAATGTCTGGCCGACTTTTGGAATGAGACAAGTAGCCCTTCTTTATTGTATTCCTATCTTCGTAAATAGCCCCACTTGACAACCTCAATGATCCCTTCTGTAATACGGATAGGCAGATTTATGGGGTAATCCCCAAATCCGTCTCGTCAATAAGCTAGGTAGAGTTTATACACCATTGTCCTGAGACTCACCTTACTCTCTATCCTTGATCTCTTGTGTGGACCTTACACTTTGCTACTTGCATTATTAACTATGCCCAACGATGACCGTCACTGTAAAAAGCTTGTATTGCACTCGATATATTTATCCTTATGTAACTTCAATGGAATAGGCCGTCTCCACAATGAGAGACAACTGCGTAAATATCATCTATCTGTTTTCGAACATTCAGTCAGTTTTAAGAATTTTTAGCCCATCATAGATGCAAATGTTTTTCGAGAAAGAAAACTGGCCGCAATTTAAATAAGCACGAAAGAGAATGGCCAAGGAGTGAATACTTTCTTAGCAAAAAAAGGAGATTATTAATTGATACTGGGCAAAAGTTTGGGTTGCAAATGGCAATTTTCTTGTCAACTAAAGAATAGTATTTTTATGTGGCTCATGCGTTCACGCTTAAATGTCCCATTGTAGACGAAATACACCTAAAACGGGGAACAACCTGCGTACAAAGGTGCCATTTATATGACATACCTGAAGCTATAAGAGACATCTTCTGTCTTGAATATCATCTTTCATTAAAAAATTCACTATGCTTCAATTCTTGATATTACTTGCATTATTGAGGTGCAGTTTTGCAGAATTCTTTTCGATGACGGCCAATACTGAGGGATTGTCAACATATGACCAAAAAATCAAATTGAAAGGAGTTGATACTTTGGTCGGATACGGTCTCTCTGTAAAAGCTACCGAAAGTATTAATAATGATGGTACTTGGTACATGTCAGCCGCTAATGACACTAAACCAATCTCTGCCTCAATCTCTGGCTTGGAATTTATTACGTCATCCCAATACGTATTTGACTCGAGATCAGCAAATGATGGGTCTAGCTGGTCGTTTTTTGGTTCTTTCTTTTCGAGTTCTGGCACGACATTTATTGGAATGGGTCCATCAAAGCAGGAAGTCTCCTCAGTGAAATTTTTTTACCGGGATGAGTGGAAGAACCACGGGACCATGGTTGTTCAGCCGGCTTCTGGCTCATCACCACTTCTGGTGATTTTTAAGGGAAGGAATCTTCCAATGAACAATGGTTGTGTGGCTTTTAACAACGTTGTTCTTACAATGAACGATTTGTATTTCACCGGCAAAGGGTGTGTCGCTATTAGTAACGGAACGGATATTTGCGCTGGGCCCTTGAGTAACCAGAAATACTATCTTGCCGACTCTACATCCATTATTACAATTAAATCGTCATACAAAGACGCAAAGTTCTCCATTCAAGGGTTTGGAGGCGGAAATGTAATTATTTTCGATTCCTCATGGGATGAAAAAACGTTTCTGTACAATGCTGGCGATGGATGGTTCACAATTGATTCAGTTCAGAATTCATCTTCTCAGGCTTCCTACAGACTTTCTGTATTTATCGGAAAGGGCTACAACTCATCCTTGTTTAATTTCGATAAGCAAAGAGGGGCTTTGACCTATTCTTCTGCTGCACCAAACGAACCATCATTATTGTGCTCTTGTGGTACTAAATCGTTTCCTGCTCCTCCGATCTCGCCATCTTCTTAAGCTAAACCGATATTCAGCAAGCAAATAAAATAGCCCATATCCCAGTGCGGTCATTCAAAAGGTATTGTTTGTTTTATGGTAGGGCTTCACTCCTCTTTTATAAAAGCGTTTAATCCATTTGGTTGTTGTCCATTTCACGGATGGCAGAACTTCTCAAGCAATTTTTCGAGAGCGTCTTAAGCCAAAAGTTTTTCTCTTGGAAATGATCAGACACTTTCAGTTAAAGATCGAAGAACAACAAACTTGCGTTCTTTAGTACAAGAGAGTCTCTTTTCTATTACTTAGTTTTAAATTCATGATACCGATCTTTAATTGAAATTTTCGTAGATGGTCAATACTTCCTCCAACTGTCCATTTACAGAACTCATTTTTCTTGTCCAGCACATCTTCATACCCATGTCTATTTTACTCAACCAAGTACTTTTACGTCCTATATGTGAACTATGTCTTTCTTTGGCTATTTTTGTAACCAAATCTGAAATGTCGTCAATTCATCGTACGGATAATTTTTTCTTCTTCTTCTTCTTCTTCTTCTTCTTCTTCTTCTTCTTCTTCTTCTTCTTCTTCTTCTTCTTCTTCTTCTTCTTCTTCTTCTTCTTCTTCTTCTTCTTCTTCTTCTTCTTCTCTTAATCGTCCAATTGCGCAAAATACAATACTCCCTTTGTGTAGTATTTCTTTTCTTAACCTTACATGTGTCAGAAAAGATGCAGGTGGACTAATTTTATCTTCTTGATAGGGTTTGGGAGAGCAAAAGCCGGTCGGTCTTTCTTGGTCTCTTCAGTCTAGCTATTTTCGTAAAAACTTTTAAAAAGCTTTAGATTATGGCATCACAAGTATCACATTTGAGTTAGCGTATTAATCAAAATATCATATCTCTTGGAACATCAACCTCCCACTTGGGCGTTTAGTTCTGATTGAACCTGAAACCTGAGCTCATTTCAAAAAGTCACGAACCTGACGAAGTTGGCGTTCTGAATTCAAGAACTGATTCATGTAATGTATCATTTATTTATTGCGAAGTCTCTATTAGGCCAAATTCTTGTCAACGATTAATGATACTATTTATCTAATATTGACCAATCCCCTAATAGCGGTTTAATTTTTTAAAAAAAAACTTTTTGTTACTTTTGCAATAATTGCCGCTGCAACTTTCATGTCAGGGTCGTATTTGACGAAAATCCAAAACAACCTCACACTCAATTATCTTGACAAAGAGCGGTCTTGCAAATCATTGTCCTTTCCAAAGCATAACATTATCATCAAAAGTTTTACGTAGATAATAACTACCTTTGGAAATTAATTTCAAAATCTGTACAGATTTATACAAAAAAAAAGACTTTTTATCAAGGATGACTCTGTCTTTATGTTGGGGAGTACTACTGTATGGCACAGAGTTAGCACTGCATACTATATGCGCTTGTAAAGAAAGCCTTTAGATAATAAGGGAAGACTTATCCTAAGTAGTAAACTATTGCCCATACTGATAAGGGCAGAGAGGTCAATTTTACAGACAAAGTTACTGTGATGGAAAGCACCAGAAAAGAATTGAAAAATGATTCTGTTTCCTTAATATACAGTAATTGTACTATTGCTAACTTGCAGAAACTAAAGCTTTGCAGCATAAACCCAGTCTTGCACCTAAAATGTGGTAGTCCCCAAAATAAGAAAATCCTTCATGCAATCAGCCTCATAAAGGTTGTTTATGAGATATATGTCTCGAAGTAGTAAGCGGTTACAATTGATGCCTGTATATTATTAAGACGTCGTACAAAAATACCACATATTAATTTATAAAATACGGGCTTGTTTTTTTTTTGTGTGGTCCACATACCTAATTTATCAAACCTTCATGTGAGCATTTTGCTTATAGGCAATCTTAATTTCATGTCGTGTCTGACAGGGACAATAACATAGAAGGCTCCGTTCAACATTAGCCATCCCACAACTTAGTACATGAGTAATATCAGTTATTCTTGATTGACAGTTTTTTAATGATGAGGGGCTCGCGATTTTCAATGGTAGTGCTGCTGCAAGTAGCATTAACAACGACACTGTATCCAAATTTGGGGCATGATTTCCTTGAGCCTTGGAGTTTTCCAAATTAGTACAGATGAATTGATTTTAGAAACTCAAGCTTAGCTTTGAGTCTCAATTTTTTTTGACTCAAGGAAAAAGACATATCTCAGGTGTTTATAATCCTTGATTTTTCGTGACAGGATTTTCAAGTAACCTTTTATGCCCCCATGTGATTCGTAAGCTTAGCGGTATAGAATTGAACGTTTTGAAGTCTTTAACTTGACCATCGAGTACCGTTCTTTGAATAAATTGCAATATAATTAAAATTCACGGTTAGGTGCATTTGAATTTATCTCAAGTCATCAGCCGAAATTCAAGTGTTTGTCCAGGAGAAAAAGTTTTATCCTTTCTTCCACAAATATTCAGGGTACACATCTTCAAAGGAATAATTTATTTTATGGCGAGTAAGCGACTTTATTTCAGAGGTTTTTCCGAACAATGCAATAAAGATCTGTCGCTTTTTTTGTAACAGAAAAATGTCAGGAGCTGACCAAGTGTACAAAATACTAACATCCGACCCAGTTTAACTTAAAACGAAGAGTAAGTACAATATACACTGCTAAACAAGATAAAAGAAGGATAAAATCAAAAAGACAACATTGAGGCTCCTTTGCGATCCATTACTTCCAACGGTGACGTTTTTGGTTATGACTGCTGTGTTTGTGGATGGTGACGATTTAAATATAGCACCCGAAGTCAGCATGCGTGGCAAAGAGGGTAAAGAAGAACCGCCACTGGACTGACTAACACTTCGCAATGTGCAGTATGTGGTGTAAGACATTACCATCAGGTTCAGCGTCTTTGTCACTACAGTTACTGCCACCGTGGATGGAACCAAGCTGCAGACTTGTCCAGAGCACGAAGTCACCAGAATGACAGTCGTGGATTGATTAAAAATTACCTTTGTTGAAGCTGCGCTTTGAGAGTTTTTGTCTTGAGCTGCATTTGATGAGCTAGGTGTAATACTTGGAACCAATGGATCTGTAAAAGTTGCAATAGGACTCGAAGAAGAGCTAATTTGAGAGCTTTTTGAAACAATAGAGGATGAAGGCACGACAGTAATAGAGGTTGTCAGATTGAAAAATCCGGAAAAGGAGCTCGAAGAACTCGACGTGATCGTTACGCTGTCAGCGCTCGTAACCACAGTTCCAGAGACACTTGAGTTGACAGAGGTTGATGTTATGGAAGAAGGAAAAGCAGTTGAGCTCAGACCATTGGTCAGAGTAGTGGATGTCAAACTTGAAGAAGAAGATGTCGATGGAACCGTAACAGAGATCGACGAACTTGACAAACTTGACGAACTTGACGAACTTGACGAACTTGACGAACTTGACGAACTTGACGAACTTGACAAACTTGACGAACTTGACGAACTTGACGAACTTGACGAACTTGACGAACTTGACGAACTTGACGAACTTGACGAACTTGACGAACTTGACGAACTTGACGAACTTGACGATGTTGAGCTTGAGGAACTGGACGTAGAGCTTGAAATAGATGACAGAGACTGGACAAAAGGTTGTTCAATGATGATGGTGTCTGTTACACTGCCAGTTATTGTTGTAGTGGAAGAAAATGAACTAGCCCATGTTGTGGTAGTTGTCGTGAAAGACTTAGGCAAGTCGATCACAATTGTATCAGTTCCTCCAACAGGTCCAGGCACCGTGGTTGTACTCGAATATTTGCTGTACCAATAACTTGTAGTGGTAACTACCTGTTGAGCTGGGACTGGAGGAGGTGGGGCAGGGGAGTTGGCACAAGTACACGAACCTATCGGATTCGGTGGGACGCTGGCGGAATAAGTCAAAGCGCCAGAATTAAATTGAAAAAAACCCGGTGTATAGCCCATTCCAATTTGAATCGAGAGTCGGTATTGTTTAGTAAGAGCATCCAACGTAAACCATCCGTTATTTGGATCGTAATAGAACGAACTTGCATCGAAAGCAGGATCAATAATTATTTTGTTTCCATTTCCGAATCCATAGATATTGTAAATGGCATTAACGTTAGTTGAGAGAACTGTTACCGCAGCGGAGGAGTCAGCGAGGAGGTATTCCTGAGAATTCGAAGGACCAGTAATGGCTGAAGTGCCATTGCTGAGTGCCAAACAACCGCCACCAACGAAAGCTAAACTCTTCATTGAGAGGACGGCGTTGTCAATTGATAAGCAACCACCGTTCTGTGGGTTGGTTGGACCATCGAAAGTAACATAAAGCGGTGATGACCCTGACCCTATTCTGAGATTCATAGCAGCACTGTTGTACCAAGATTTAGTGTAAGTGAAGTCAATTGAGGACTTTTGTTTATTTGAGGCGCCCAAACCGATGAATGCCCTTCCAGAGTTCAGGAAAGTTGATCCGGAGAATTTCCAACTAGAGCCATCGATCGCGGTCAGAGAATCAAAGACGTACTGATATGTAGACTGAAAGTCTGAATTAATTGTAGAGGATATTGGGTCTCCACCATTGACGGTGTTCATATACCAAACACCACCAATATTAATGGTGCCGGTGGCCGTAACCGAGACATTTTGTCCCACCAAGTAATCACCGAAGGATACAGTAATGGGTTGGTTGTAGGTAACCATTCCTGGACTCGTGACAACCATTGGGATATAGGTTGCAAGAGTGCATTCTGCCAAGACAAGAAGACCAAAAAGATTCATTGTTGTAACTATTGTAATATTAGTTGTAGGAAGGGGATACTTGCCGCTATTTGTAGTCGGTTATTTCCTTTTGATATCAAATCTGAACCCTTCATGTAAGATTTATGGGCGTCGATATTTCCTTTTCGGGCCACGGCGCGACAAATACGACGCATTTCTGCACTCGCTCTTAAAATTGACAGCCAATACGGTATGCAAGCCTGTTTAAAAAGCCGTTTTTGGCCATCTGCATATAATTTTTGAACAATGGATAATTACGTTTTAGCCAACTTTAGCGAGAAAAGACGTAAATTTTTCTAAGAAAGTCCCAATAGCGGTCTTAGTTTACCTGCAAGTTCCTTTTGTCGGCATGTTTTGAATTTAAGTAGGCCTTTATGGTGTTTCCTATTGGTAAGTTCTCCATTTGCAGTGTTCTTGATCTTGACACGAGGCTCGGGTCCCTACGTATTGCAGACAAACCTATGCAAGAAAACAATAACACAAACAAACTTTATCGAGAGATTTTTTTAATCTTCATTGAAGCCGTGCAAAGTTGTTTGAAACCTTAATTTGATATTATTACATAGTTGAGCCCAAAAACCACCCCCGTTTGTCATTTTTTGATAGGAAAAAATAGCTTATGCCCTATAGAACTACCACATAATCAGAATTCCGAATGAGGTATGGATTAGTACTCTGACTCATCTTCCGCAACATAAGAATCCAAACTCGTTGAACCTCGTTATCTCTCCGCCTCGTAACTGCAGTTATCCATGTATCGTGGTCTAGCCACATTATGCATCGACTTGCTGAGTTAAATATGCATGGGAGATTCAATCAATAGGGCGGAATGTTTTTCAGAAAAGATTTGAAAGGAAAAGGGATGTTGTCGGTATGAGGCATCTTAAGCTTTTAGCGTTCTCTTCTATGAAAAAATTCAAAAGTGGATTCCGAGTTCGTTAATAACTATTCGCAGCTATGCTGCCGAAGTCGCCGAGACTCCCTGTCAAAACTAAAACACAAGTTCAAAATGAATAAATGAATGCAATTTAACCTTGAATTATCTTTGCCAACACTTGAACTCTATCTTGTTCTACATTACGAAAAAATTAGATTGAAAATTTGAGTAATTAAACAATGAATTCATTTGACCGGAATTTTTGAATACGTACTGATCAACAAACTTGTTTCTTATTGAAAATTCTGGGGCTAATAACTAATTCCTTGGTTTCACTGCTTTGGCCCACAAGAACATTGCTTAATTGATTCTTTTTTAAAAACTCAAATACTTCAGTCATATTTACCAATAGACTGCACCCAAAGGCACCACTTCTCTCAAAGATTTACAAAAACAAGGTAGCTTTCTATCTAAAATTAGAGCTGAAGATGTGTCTCCTACTGGGTTTATAACTTTTACTTTCCTTACCAGAGTTTGTGGCTTTCATCCCAGTTCTGGGTTTTTCTTCTCTCCCAGTAGCTAGTCTCTCCTTCAATATACTTCCAGTGACCCGAGCATGCATCATTCGCATTCCCGCCAATGTGCTTGAAATATCTCGGAACGTAAGGCTTCCCGGAGTCTTCCTGGATCTTGCGTCGATCTCTTTGGCCCTCCTCTAGCTGTTGTTTTAAAATCTCTGCCTTTTCAATTTCACCATTGCTGTACACTAGCATATCGGGTCTGAATCTAGAATCGGTAGGCGGTAAATTATCTCTCTCAATAGAGGTTATTTTGTTAAGTGAACCAGTAAACTCCGGGAAACCAAACTTTTTCTCGCAATTGGGCAACAAAGCCCCGGCTGTCCATATCTCTTTCTCAATAGTATTGGTTTTGAGTGTCATCAGTTCCGTCCACTTACCCGTCACAGTGTAAGGCAACAAATTTTTCGAAGAGTCGTACGCTTTGATAACTAGATCTTCTGATCTTCCACTAAACATACCTGCTTTGGCGAATTCGACCACGGCTTTCTGACCGCTACTGGATTTCACCGTAATTGCAGAACAAGGTTCAGTGTATTTTTCACCAGCAATAATGTTCTTGACTACGCATGTAGGTTGAGACCAAGTGAATGTTTCAGTCGTTGCACGAATTGTGAGCGAGGCAGTTCCGTTGGTATAAATCTCAGAAGTCTTACCCCAAAACTTCTGTGAGGGAGCTGGACTGAATGTAAAGACCCATTCTGCGGCTTCAACATGAACCGCAAATACAGGAGGCTTGTGGCTCACTTTCTCGCACAAGTACCGGAACCCTTTATCCTCTCGTACTAGCTCATAAGTTTCACCTAAAAGCGGGTTAAACGGTTTTCTTCCTACTCTAAGCTTCATGCGCATAGCAGAAAGGTAAGTGACAGAGAAAGCTGCTATACGCAAAATCAACTCCCCAGATTCAGCAGGATATGTCCCATGAATAGCATTGTCTATCATCTCAGAATACTCCATTATCTCAGCATATTTTTGCACAATAGTAATGGGTTCATTCATGTCCACGGGCATGGATAATGTCGAGAGATCCTTACCAACGTTCTTACGAACAAACAGGAGAAAACTTGGCGGGTTATGTGTAAACACAGGGATGTCACAAGGACGTTCGACCGGGGTGTCTATCGGCAATGGTGTAAGATCTATGTGGTCAGAAAGAATCTGGGTCTTCACCTCGACAAGAGGGGTTGGGGGCTCGTCTTTGATATCATCGTACTCAGACTCCAGATCTGAAGACAGTTGAGAGTCCGATATCTCATCTTCATCTGATAGGTCATCTCCGCCGCTTTTCTTATTGTCGCTCATTAAAACGACACCATTCCCGTCTCCATCCATCTCCTCAAACGCATCAAAAAATTCTCCATCTGACAAAACCGAGATTGCGTCTCTGTCACTAATTCTCAAAACGTTGGAGAATCTCGTACGGAAGGTATAAAGCTGTGACTCCAAGACGTCCCAATGAGCATTTCGAGAATCGTTCAATATGTCAGTGAGGTCCAGATACAAGTCCTTGAGGGAAGAGATCAAGTTAGAAGATCCAGCCTCCAAGGAAAGGCTTTTGTCATCGTTGGATTGTGTGATAAATCTCTTTTTTACCAGATTGAAAGCATCTACCCATGCCTTAAAATCAGACTGAGATGGCGCCTTTAAGGTCCACACTTCCATACCCGAGTCAATGTAAAGTTCACGGCTTTTTTCGTTTGCACTGACAATAGAATCCACAATAGGCATTTGGCCCCGGAGTTTGTTATCGTTGATTTTAAAGTATGAAAGTGTACCGTGCTTGAAGTTAAGAATAAAAAATCGCTTCGTGAACCCTTGTAGCTTCTTTCGACGTTTTTTCAGAAGAATTCCTTGCATAAGTTCTCCGTTTTTAACCCTTGAGATACTTTTGGAGCGGACAGCTGGTGCCTGTGCATTGGCGCCCGACACCAGGGTATTCTCAGTACGCTCTATTTTGATCTCAGGCACATCCACCAGAGTGCTATCATGTGGTTCAGCTATTACTTTTGAGGAAAAAAGGACGGTTTTACTTGTGGTTTTTGAGAATGTGTTATCGACAATGAAAGCGAACGTGCCACCGTTTTGAGTGTTGATCAGACCTTTCACCAACTCACCTGGTACCAACTTATGGTAGTTCTTGACGAGAACCAAATCTGGATTGTTTAAACTATCATTCAACGTCAACAGCCTCGACTTTGTTCTGATGCTTCCTCTTTCGGTAATGTTGTTCACAGACACGGTCAGACCCAGACGCATACGCATCAGCTTCGCCCATATCAGACTCAGGCGTTCTCTTGCAAATGTTCGATCACTAGTGTTAGATCCAGATCCCTCAAGGGCTGTTTGTGATCCATTGCCTGCTGCTAAAGAGCCCAAAGAGTTGGTTTCTACACTTTCGGTCAGCCCTCCATTGGCATCGGCACCAAAAGCCGAATCCTTCTTACGGTATATGGCAAAGTTGACAGATTTCTTCAAGGGCTTGACCTGCCAGGCCATTGCCGCATTTTCTGGTGAAGTTACCCACTTGACCAAGAAGTCTTTGGCCTGGACTTCTAAGGTTTCCATTGGCACTGACTGACTTCAAGAGGTAGCTTCAATGTATTTTATAGAATATTTGGTCGCGAAAATCAAGATTCTGGCCTAGGATACTAAGAGATTTGTTTTTGTTGTTGCACTTTGGCAATTGCAAGTATATATATATAGATTGTTGTAGGTGGAGATATACCGTGTCCTACACACACATCCTCTGCATTTATATCCGGTTTAAATTTCCATTGCCACGTGATGTGCACCAGGACCCGCATTTACGTTCTTCCACATATGTACTGCATATATATATATAATTCAGGCATGTTAGCCCTCAATCAAGCATAGTACGAAGGTATTGGGTCTTGTAGACAGGAATTTATAGAGTCACTGATGCTCGATTAAATTATCTTACGGTTGATCTTATTCTAACAAAAGAGTCCAGAGGACCTTCAGTTAGTTTGGAATTTTGCTCCTTTTAACAGGTAAATTATTCTGTGACTTTTGTGGAAATTTTCTGTCAACTATTGTTCGAGCATGTGAATGTGGCTAATTCCGAGTACCTAGCATGTGGAAATGCTTTACAATAATCGCATTCATTTGTGAGTTTTCAACCGTGGTAATTCTTGAGGGGATTGATTGTAGAGCCAGGTTCTGTCACAAGATCCAGGAAGAAATACACACGGAGATTTGTCCTCATTGACATTCGAGGAAGCAGCCTTAACGTAACTCCAATTAATCAGTAGTCACAAATCAACTATATTTGAGATTTCTTCTGTTGGAATTTTTGATAATTAAGGAAGACTCAAATGACCAGTTTCTTTCTTACGCAGAGTCTGAATATATTGAAGATGTACATGACCCGAAATAGGAACAAAAGAAAGAGACATTATACTAAATCATAATTTTACAAATATTCTGTGCAAAGACAATTAATTGCGTTGGTGTTCTGTAATGAGTTCTCGAAGTTGATGAAATTAAAGAGACGGAAGTGCATAAGTTAATGTCCTTTATTAAGCGATGAATATTCGAATAGTGAGATATTAAGTGAAGGTAAAAAGCTTTGTGCTGAATTTGTAATGATTTATGCGCTTTTGCTTTTCTTGTACTAGCTAAAGTGAGACTGCAATTTGGACATCTATTTGAGCATATACATTACATGAGATCTCATTGTTTAATCGTGCTATAATTCACAAATACTATTGAGCAATTTGTAATGGGGCTTTTAGCACTGGCACCCTGTTGTATCCAAGGCCATTCAAAGTAATAACCCGTGTTAATGGTGAAAAGCTCTTCGTCGTACCCAGTGCCGAAAAAAACGGTAAGGCTAGGTGGCAGCATCGCTGAATCTATTGTAAAAGCACCTTTAAGGGGATCGTTGAAAGACAGAAGCGTGTGTAAGTAATTTGGGATAATTGAGTTTCCTTGCCTAAATCCAGAAACAATGAGAAATTGTTCTTGACGAAAAGCCATTATTTTGACTATAGGCGAGAAGTAAAGGAAATAATAGCTTCGCAAACGACCGGTACGGCGGTAATAGCAGTTCCTTTGCTACTATCAATACAACCGCCACCATCGAAAAACACTTTATCCATAAATAGGGCACCGTTCGAGATAGATAGACAGCCGCGATTTATCGGGTCACTAAAGCCTTCGACAGATATTGCAAGTATTCCAGATCCTGGAGCTGGTTTAATTACCATTGAGCCAGTATTAAGCCATTCTTTTGAGTGAGTGAACTTCACTGACAATCTTGAGTTTTGTCCATAACCCATACTAATGTAAGCATTGCCCTTGTTTTCAAAGTCAGAACCCCTAAGGGGCCAGGTTGAACTGCCATTTGCAGACCGAGAGTCAAAGACATATTCTTGAGCATTGCAAATTCTGAAAGAAAAAGTACAGGATTTTGTCTCGCGCCATTGTTGACACCCATATACCAGGTTCATTCTACAGCGACATAGCGCTAGCAGTGATAGAAAGATCGTTTCCGACTAAAGTATCTCCCAGTCGTACCGGGAGTTGATCGAAGGTAGCTGTTCTTCGAGGGAAGGTTTCATTTGAACGTGTTATGCGACGGACATGCGATTACTAAGAAACTCAAAAACATACAACTAAATCGAATGTTGAAACTGCGACAGAGACAGAATACTCTGTTCTTAAATAAACTCCTTGAAAAACTCCATAAGAGATAAGGGGGCAAAACTACATGTCAAAGCTTGGTGAGCACCCTATATACATACCTTCTTCCTGTCTCATGGACCATTATCTGACATTTTTAGACTTCATGTGCGCATGCCTAAACTAAACTACTCAATCAGTTCAGTTCGAGAAAATAAATTAAGGCAACAGCAAATGAAGTTCTATCTATTAAATTGAAAACCCAAAATAATTTTCGTCAAGAGGGAGGTTTCTGACTGCAATGCCGCGAAATATGTTTGATTTGACCGTTTGTTTTCTAGAACCCTTGTGGGCAGCGTGCAACCTTGATCCTAATGCGCCGTTTAAAAACTTCAAAAAGTAACATGCTTTCAATTGAAATCTTATGGAAATTTGATCTTGTGGCCTTTGAAATCAAGAGCTGAATCAAATTAGCCTCATTCTTGATAGAGCTATCGTAAGGCGCTGATTTTCGCTTAAAAACTCAGTTCCCTATGTGTTTAGTTCTTTCATATTTACGTTGCAATTGCAAGTCTTTTCTGCCTCATTTTAAGAAATGTGGATTTTGAACTCGAAATGTGCCTTTATAGTTGTCTTTAAACGACGACCCGTCATCCAGTGAACCAACTACTTCCAATGAATCATGGAGCTCAAATTTTAACAAAATCTCTCTGAAAGGTGTCACCTCATTTAAAATTTCTCATTTCAATGGCAATCTGATAGCTATCCTCAGATTTCTCCAACACTAAAAATTACATTTCATGAGTAAAGATCTGAGACTCGCTGTCATAGACCAATATTCATATTCAAGTGAACAGGGTGTTTGTCAACTTGGCTACTCGTTTTGTATCTGCAAGAATCTATTACGATTATACTAATGGCTTGGAAAAAAGTGATCACGCCCAGGCTCGAACTGGGGACCTTCTGCGTGTGAAGCAGACGTCGTAACCAACTAGACCACGCGACCATTTCTTGCCAGCTTATCTGCCCACTTTTATATATAAGGCCTTATTCTATAAACTAGGTTTAGTCAAAGCCTTTGTTTGGCGCTGGAATTTCAAGCACTTACCATCGCACTACAGGGCAGGTCTTGCATTCTCAATTTCAATCGCATTAAACTTTATGGGATATCTGTTTATGTTGATTTTGTTTGAAACAGATGAATTTTTGGATGGATCCAATGGCCCGAAGCTTCAAGGCATCCGAGCAACCCAGAAAAAGGTCGTTTTGTCTAAGAAAAAAAAAGCTAACAAAAGTTGTATGTCTTGAGCTTCAGAAAAACTGCCACTATGATACTATTCAATGCTAATTTTGAACATTAATCCAATACTCCTTTACATAAATATTCACGTCTAACACTGGTCTTGAACTGCTATCGAACGCTATACCGAACTGAGTACTAGTACCTGCTCCACCGAAGTAACGAATCATAAAAACGGGTTTTTCAGATCGTAGATCTTTTCCCAACTAAACAATGCAGTCAATAAACGCACAATTAAAATAAGAATGCTCTTTCAATTGCAACTAGTCAAGGTCATTATCTTCTTGAACCGCCTTTGCAAATACACATAAAATTTCAAAATCTTGAAACGCAAGCTTCCTTTTTTATGTTCACGGAAACCTCTTGCTGGTAGTATTAAAAAGAGCTGCGACGGTGCAGAACGAAAAGTCCGGCCTCGCAAGGTGTTTTACTGTAGAGTTTTTTAATTAAAACGTTTTGATACACATTATAAAAAACAAAGAAATTCTTATTCGGGGTTTCTTTGTTGTGAACTGCTGAAGACAAAGCCCAAAAAACTAATGGGAGAAGTACTAGAGGCAAAGGATTTGGCTCTCACTAGAATATAAGTCATAAATCGTTCAAATAGAAACGAATCGGTAAGGGATTGGTTCAGAAGAATACTCCTTTTCTCTAGAAAATATGGACTGTTCTCGTGCAGATAATTTACTATTGTTCAAAGAAAAGTTTTGCTTTTCAACTACTCCTCATGAGAATAAATGGAAAGAATAGGCTTAAGGTCGAGGTATTATAGATTAGGAGAGAGGATTTAAAGACATTTAATTGAAGAGCTACGTTTTTGATGGTTGAGCACTTTTCCTTTTCATTTTGCACTTGAGTTTTCGACAAAATAGCTCATTGTTTCTTAATTAATGTAGCTTTAATAACAAAAGAGTTATAGCGCTCTAAATAACATCGTTATCTCGGCTAAACAAAAACCGTATTCTTCCCACGTCTTGTCATTTTCTTCGTGATTTACGACACATACTACATCGATTTCAATGTGTAAGTTAATAGCGCGAAAGAATTGCTAAACCCATACAATTTTTTCGAAGTATAATTGTTTAAAATAAGGGAGATATCTCGTCTTTGTTACCAATGTACTTCAAGTCCTTTTCTGTCGATGATAGTCTCTTGGCCAATGACCACCTCCAGTTTAAAATGTAGCAATAAATAAATGCAAGTCCACGAAAGGTTGTATTCATTTGACGACAATGAATTTTTTCGAGTTTGAATCAAATTGACTGAGCCGTAATAATTAGCTAGAAGGCGGTCCGATAGTTCGAGTACAAGAAACAAGCAAAATCATTTCTAGTTTTACCAATTAAGCTTCCAGGTAAACTCTCGTAGGGTAAGCACTCCTACTCTTTTCTGAAACCTCGCCCACGCCCAATAGTCGAAAGTTCTGCATTAATAAGCCAATGAAAAAAAAAATAAAAACTGAAATCAAAAACCTTCGAAAAAATTATTTGCAAAGATCATAAAGAAAAAGAATCCCGTCTTTTTGTGCAGTCAACCATTCTGCTTTGTCTCAGCCCTAACCAGATTCGCGCAGTCTGTACTTGGTTTTTTTTTTTCAACTGGTCATCTTCTATTACCTACACCTTCTTTTGTCAAAATGTATGTAAACCCCGGTGTTACCTGATGATACTCGTCCTTTCGGACACGCTTAACCCAGCTCATTTGATATACTGTTCATGATAAGATTTTCCTTAGATAGCTGAAACACCTTCAAAGACGTTGAGTACTAACCATAGGATTGGGTGATTTGTTTTATTCAATATAAAGCGGATAAACACTTGAAAAATTCATTCGTGACCAAGACTAGAAATTTTAAGGACTGAGTGAATCATAAGGTCTCGTTTTTGAGTGCCCAAAGACTCGGCAATTTTTGTTGTCAACTTGCATATCTGTAGAACATGTAGATTCGTTGCGGTCTTTTCATTTCAGACTGTAGCTAAATGAAGCTACTTTGGGAGTGAAAAATTCAAACGAAACGTAAAGCCTTCTGAGATTCGAGATAACTTTGCAGTGCTATGTGTGTGTGAAAATGGGAAGGCAGTTCCATTTAGCGCATTTGAAGTTTTTCAATTGCAGGGAGACCGCCCTAGAAGATTAGTTTGTGCAGAATTGAATCTGGTTTCCATCTTTTTCTGTCTACTTTCAGATGTGTTTCATGTCCGAAGCACCGAGCACCGACACTGACCCTTGTGGCACAGCTTTGGCCAATTTTTCCCCAAGTTTCTCAGGTTTATGATTAAAGACTTAATTTGTTGGGAAGCCCTACTTTAAGTTGGCCTTCGTGATTTTTAATTAAAAATGGTATTTTCTATTTTATACTGCTAGCCCAAATGCCCTGTTAATTAAACGCTACTTTGACCAAACCTACTACGAAAACGAAAACTGATACAAAGACGATAACATAAAACAAGAAACAGAAGTAGAGATGCTTCTGATTGGACCTTCAAAGTTATTAAAAAACAAACGTCATATTCCCGTGTTTTGCATCGTTTCCTTCTTTCGTTAACCCAGCCTGCATTTAACTTTGAAAAATTTCGAATCATTAAACCTTTGAAACGATAGTAGCCAACAGTTCTCCACTCCTGGATTATTGCGTCTTTCAACAAAAATGCTTAAGTCGCGTCTGGTTCTAAGACTTTGCAATGCTTTTCCCCGAATTGCAGTGAGATACCAAACTTCAGGTCATCCACACAATACCACCGCAAACAGAACTTCCGTCTCTACTGACTCGGTAGTTACTAGCACAAATGAAAGCGCAATTACAGCAAAAAAACCTCAGGGCAATACATCTCAAAACCTCAAAACTGCGACTTCCAGTTCGGCACCCGCAAAAAAGTTCAATAGAAAGCCAATTAGTCGAAAGTTAAAAGACATTGCCCAGCAGATTACTCAGTCTGTGACAGATGCCGATCCACAAAACCTCAGTGAAGCTGTTGACATTTTCGAAGAGGGAGTATCTTATTTGCGCGACATCCAGCAAAATGAAGCCATCGATGATGAGTTCTTCTTCAAGTACTTTCAGGCCACGGCCACCTCGCTTTTGACCAAAGCCATCGAGTCTCAAAACAATCAGGTCATTTCACGCGTGTTTGATATCATGACTACCAATCGCGTTGCCCATAACTTTCACTTCGGGCAATATCAGCAATACTTGTTGCTGCAGGGCAAATACTCGGAAATCCTTACAGTTTGGCTTCAGTACTTGGAATACTCCAAAGCTAGTGAGCCCAGAATGCAATTTGTAATGAGCAGACCTTTTGGACATCACACAGATTCCAAATTTCTGAACTACTATTCCAGAAACGTCGCATACTTCGCTTACGTGACACAATGCTCAGCTGCTGGCGTTGAACAAAGTTTGGTTGATACTCTCAAGCTCTTGCAGATCGAAGACATTGCGCTGTTGCCCACCCCAGCACAAATGAGATTCACATTGAAGGATTCGTTGTCAATTGATTCAGTAAAACAAGATTTTAAAAAATTCGAACAGCAAGCTCAAGCTCTGTCTATTAAAATGTTAGATCCCAACGGAGATGCCATGGCTAAGCGGATTACGCTTCTTTCAAAAAGAGGTAACTTCCGGCAGCTCAAACAATTCTATGAAAAGATGTTGGCTGCATCTGTAGAAAACAACTTACCCTTGAAAGAAGAGAGTCTCGCCCGTGTCATGACCGCTTTTGTGGACCTCCATCAATTTGCCGACGCTTTTGAGGTTTTCAACACAATGACCACCAAGTTCCAACCTACACTGACGTCATGGGCCTTGCTTCTCAAGGCCATTGGCCATCCTAAACATGTTGCATTTTTATCTGATTCCGAGAAAATGACGATGGCACAAAATGTTACCTCTACCATTGCATCTATGGAGGCAATGGGTGTTCCTATGGATGCAAAATCATTGGCAGTTGCTGTTGGTGCCATGTCAAACTTGAATCAACAAAAAGAAGTCCAAGTGCTTTTGAAGAAATACGCTAATATTCCCATGGTGCAATTGACCAGACACAATATTTTGCTTGGAATGATTTTGAACAACCAGACAGCCGAGGCAGAGAAGCTTATGCAAAGATACTTGAAGGATGTGCCCAACTATACCCCATCTATCCATCTATTGAACAGTTTTATGTCTTCCTACGTGAACAATGACAATTTGGAGGCGGTTGACGCCATAATGAAGTTCATGAAGGAGAAAGGTATTGAGTCGGACATCGGTACTCTAACCACCGTTGTGAACTGCTACTTTAAGACATGTAAGGCTAACGGCATAATCCCCGATGTGAAGAGTGTTCTTGTCGACATGAATAAGGTGAACATGAAATGGGACGCAAACATGGCCTCTACTCTTTTGAGCGGATTAACACAGGACGGTTCTAGTTTGGACGCTGCTCGCGCTGTATTTAAGCATTTTGTCGAGTTGGGACCACAATACAAGAACTCTCCTGCTTTGTATACTGCGATGATAAAGAGCGAGTTGGACTTTGGAGATGCAGAAGTCGCAGAGGGAATGTTTAAGTGGTACAACGAAAACCTAAAGTTAGAGACAAGAATGTGGAACATGATGATAACAGGGTTTTTGAGCAAGAATGAAGAGAAAGCTTTGAACATTTACAAGAAGATGGTCACTTCTTCTGTCGAGCCAAACTACTACACTTTTTACTACTTGCTCACCAACGCTCTTCAAAAGGGAAACAAGAAGCAAGTCCAATGGGTGATTGATGAGATTGAAGGTTCTAAAATCCAAGATTTAGGTCAGGTATTGCCCAATAAGCTTGAACAGTTAAAGCTGCAATATAAACTTGGTCCCAAGTTGTTGAAAAAACTAGGGAACTCGAAAAAGATCCAATAAGCCTAGGCATCTGTACATATTTATTTTGGCCTAGTGCGATTTAATGAATGAACTATATTGCACAAGGTGCAGCTAGAGTTTTGTATATTGATGGAACGAGGAATCTTAAGACACGAAATCAAATAATTTACAGGTTTTATCTCTTCACACAATAGACCTCTTACAAATACTCTGGTGTCATTAATGCTTATGTACGATATGTGATGAACTTAAACTATGTAGTGGCTAACAAAAGCCAAGGAAATAAACAAAGAAGAAAAGAAGCCGGTTGTTCCATGGAGATGGCTTGGTGCCCTTTATACTGAAATCACACTAATGCAGCGATCCATTGAAAAAACAAGCGATATGCGACATTCAGAAACTATAACTTGCTTTTAAAGAAAATCCAGTACTTGAAAGACCATGAGAAGTTAGATCACGCTTATCTACGGTCGC
The DNA here is from genome assembly GCA_030563705.1 of Australozyma bambusicola. Classification (NCBI taxonomy): domain Eukaryota; kingdom Fungi; phylum Ascomycota; class Pichiomycetes; order Serinales; family Metschnikowiaceae; genus Australozyma; species Australozyma bambusicola. The sequence goes on along the minus strand of JAJMJU010000039.1, from coordinate 47,198 downwards.
TGAAATCACCCATAGCCCGCTTCCACAACGGATAGAACCATCGGTCGAATCTGTCAACAGCAGCGGTCGTGGAGTCTAGCGCAGGGCGGGTATCCAACATAAAAGCGGGCATGCCCGTTTCCTCGTCGTCTGGAGCTCCGTAGTAATCAATCACATATCTAACCTTTTCCCATCCTTCATTGGAACCCTTAGACCTCAAGACAGTCCAGTCGTGACGGTCGAAAGGAGGTTGAGTGTTGAAAGTTTCGGGGAAAACTTTTCCAAGCAAAAGGTAAGTTCTAGCTCTAGGAGACAAGTCGTGTGGACGGCCGGTGAACTTCTCAAGTCGAGGCTCAACCCGGGTTTTAGCAGTGTGTGGTTCCTCCCATTCCAAAATCTGTTGCCATGCGCCCTCGTTCAAGAAATTATGTACTTCGACCATGGAAGTAACGGCTTCTTCATCGATGCCTTGACCCTTCCCCTTCTTAAGCATGGCGTTTAACATTTGTTGCGGAGAGGGATATTCCCAGTTGCCCTGATCAGGCAGCTCTCCGCGGGGAATAGATGAAATTGTTCTTTCTGTAGACAAAATCACCTTTTGTCCGGGTGCTCTTTGCGAACTGATGGCCATAGGCATATTATTGAGAGGATTGAGAACTTCGATGTCATCGTTATCGATTGGGCACTTAGCAGACGAGGAAGAAGAACGGCCCGAGTGGTCGATAGGACAAACTGCTTTCAGAGATCTATTCTCAGTCAGCTGGTATGAGGGGGCAGCACTAACCCAAAACCAACCCATTTGCGTGTATTTTGTTATGGGTTAGAAGTATATCAAGACCACTTTTGAGGGGGTCCTATGAGATGATCATCACTAACATCCGTGCCTCCACTCTTTTCTACATAATAGAAGAGAGATACCTATTCTTGAAATTGGTGTAATTTCAGGAATGTAAATCAAGAGATTAAGATTATTGACTTGAAACATCTAAGAAATTTATAAGAATTCATTTCATTCTTTTTAATTTGCAATTCTAAAATGGGTTTGGCCAAACGGAAAGGAAAGGGTCCTATCAAAGTCGCAAATCAAAGCTAAACTGAGTGGTCATATCTGAACGGGATTGGCTGAATATTCAATTCAACTCAATTCTCATTTCAAACGCTTCACTATTCATTGGTATGTCAAGTCCGAAGAGATAGTTAATACTTACAAAGAAATCTAATCATCTCCGACTCTGGCAGTTAAAGACATCTATTTGTTCCACGAAAAGGTTCAATTTTATGCGCTGAATTCTCTGACATCTTATATTCCACGTCGAAGCATTCTTAAAACAAAAGACCGTTGGTTAGGTAGTGAACCGAAATTTCCAGACCAGAGAGTCTGAAAACTGGATGTAACGATCGCGAAATCAGCAGCCTTTTAAAAAATAATAAATGTGACCATTTAAGGCAATCGAACGCACATTAATACGTCAACTTACCGCCATCGGAGCCATGCAGAACTGAAGTCTCAAAAAAAAGTAAACGGGCGTTCCAATTTACCATGCAGAACGAAAGTCTCAAAAAAAAAGTTACAGGCGTCCCGATTTACGACGACATACCGAATCATTATTCTACGAGATACTTGTCGGGATCGATTTACCGCAAGATCAAAACCCTTGCGTAAGTTCATTAAAGGCGCTTAGCATCAAAAAGCAATCTTTATTGTTATCATTCTTATTGATGGGCGCTCCTGTATGAAAATTTAGAGAAAGATATTTTTCAGCCCATAGTTCAGAGGCTTTGATGGATGATGAGACGTGTGCTTCGTGTTTGCTCATGAGGTTAACTTATGTCCGCCGACCCTTTCTCAAAATGATGAACATCGTCGAGAAATCTGGATTATTCTTAATTTTCGCGCTCACTGGTAGCCCTTACATTTCGCCATAATAACCTTGAAAAAACGGTCGACTGCATATAAGACGACAGATTCTGGGGGATTATAATGCAGGTAATCTTGTAGAAAGTTAATGCAGTATGGCATATAACTGTACGTGATTCTCGTTTGAGGTAGGGTTAGATCCTTTCGGGCTAAAGTTGCCTGAAAAGCAGCGGCCGGATAATTGAACGGCACAAGAAATGCTCAAGCAGACTTAATTAAAGACCTCAATTTACCAACAGAGCTTCGCCGTTTAAGTCGTTAAATTAAGCCTTACGTAGTTAAAGGTTAGTACGATCGTTGAAGAAGTAATAGGTTTCAATTCATGTTAGGTCGCAGTGTCGCTATGGACTTACGATGGCCATAAGTAAGAATTTGCCGACATACTGGAATGCTCACATTTTCGTAAGGTTAAGCAAGATAATGTTTCAAATTCGAAGTCTCATGGGTTTGCGCCACTGGGTACTGTTGGAGCTGGTAAGCTACCCCGTGGAGACCCATCATAACGATGCGATTTAACCAGTCATGCCACGTACACTTCAGTTGTCTCATATCACAAACATCCAACTAAGCTCCTTTGATTCGTCTCAATGTCTAGTCCGTAAACGCATCCAAACACAAAAGTTTTACGAGCGATGCTGCCACTTGTGAAAAAAAAACCAATTTACCTTCCTCGAAGTTGAGAGATTCTACAATTGATGGACCGGCATCGCCGTGTGCGCCCAACCAAAGGGCCCAATTTGCTGCTTGCCCAATATGATTTGCAAGAGATTGGCAACGTAGAAAAGCGCCTATTTGATGCCAATTAATTATTAACCAGGGACCGAATCAACGCTGTTTGAATCTAATCGGCGGGATCTTCCTGTGATGCAATAATTCATTCACGGAAGTGGTTGTATGTATGACTAGACTAACACACCTTGCAACCGAAAAATGACTCGTAAATTTCCTATCCTCTGTTTCCAGCAACAAAATTTTGAAGGTCGGCGGCTAACTATGTTGGTGCCACTGCTCTCACTACTGCCTGCTCACCTTGGGAAGTGGTCTTAGTGCGGCTCTCGGAAAGTATGGCAAATGATGCATGGCGGAGTCGAAATTTCAATTAAACTATGGCGCAACAGCGTTTTCACTCGCCTTTCTGAGAAGTCCTTCTTCTTTTTATTTCTTGAGATATCAGCCTCCATTTTGAGTTGGGACATACCATGGTCTAAGTTTCATATCTATTGTAGGAAATGATTCTTGGCAATTTACGCATTTTTATTAAGTAAAAGATCCTCGTTTAATTGAATCAAAGCACTTTTGTTGGTAGCTCGATGTAAAGTTTGTGGCGTTAATCAAAATATACAAATTTGCACCCCTTGCAAGGAATGTTTTCCGCCATAGTTGGCCACAGGGTCCAATCCAATTTAGGACTTGATAGGCGCTTGTTGTAACTTACCTTTCTGTGATTGCACATGTGCTCATTATTGGCGAGTATTCACAAAAATGTTTGGTTGTAATGAAGTTATTTCAACTAAACCACTGATCTTTGAGTCGAAATCGTTACATCTACGCACGCACCTCGTTGGTTCAAGTAATCGTCAATACATGTAATATCGTGTGTCGAACACATGCTTCAAGAACTTAAGACGCCTTTTCTGCAACGGAGCCGCCGGCAACAAAGATCATGAAAAACGTGGCAAATTCTCTGGAAGTTGGCCATATCGTAGTAGTTCAATTTGATTCTTATCTGCAACGACAAGACTGCGCTGAAAGCGCCTATTCTTGCACGTAATCTTGATACTGCCGACAGAGTGGGCCCTAGTTAAGCACCCTGCATCCCGCACAACGGTAAAATGACTGTGTTCAAGCGAAACATGCACGACGACCTAAATGTATACAGGCATCATTCATCATTTGTAGGATCTTCAGGGTTTGAGCCACGAGTGGGGCACCTAAGGAAAAAGCCCTGATTTATCCGAAAAGAGATAAATTCTTTCAGGGTTTTTTTCCCAATGGTAGCGACTCTTGGCGGTTGTGGGAAAGGGCAAGGGCTTGAGTTTTTTCACTTCCATTATGGAAGCCTTATGAAGTGTGGAATAATCTTCGTTGAGAACATTTTGTATTTTTAACAAATAAAATTGGACCGTGATAAGTGTAGACATCATAGTTTTACAGGATCTGATCAAAACCCACACCTTACGTATACCCTTACCTTTCTGTGATAAACTCTAAAGCCCTGATGGGGTGATTTGTACGAATTAGGGCTACACTCAATTCCGAAAAGGAGCGAAATTCGATGTGTTAGTCTCCATCTACAGGTCTACAGTATGCGCTAATAGAAATCTCACAACAGCCCTGGATTGTGCGCCATTACTAAAAACAAAGCCGACAGAGATGATCCGAAACAGAAAAAAAATAAATTATGCCGAAAGTTGACCATTGTGCTATTTGGCAATTGATCGTGGTAACATTTTGGGTGCAGAGTGGCGCATAGAACAATGGATTCATTGCCGCTTAAAAAGCCAGACGTGACGCAAGTCATAGAGTGAATCAAAATAGGGGAAAAATAAAAGATACGATAGGCCAAAAAAAAGTGTGAGAGTAACGTGCTCTTACTTGAAGATCAGTTTGCCTGTCAAATGCTTGGAGAAAATTAATTATAAAAAGCCTTTCCAAATCGACTGCAGAAAGGCTCTATCCAATGCGCGGCGATTCCGCATTCGGATCCCTACCCTATTACTAGTCCGCCAGTAATATCGGACAACACAATCTATCCAGGATAGATGCCAAGCCTTTCCCATCCCCGCAACATGAGACATTATGTCAACTCCAAGCATTTGGACCTAATGTTGTTTGCGATAGGAAGAAGCGCAAAGCGCATTTGGAAGCTAGGATTGAGGACTAACGAGTAGGACTATAGGAACATAATGGAAACTAGAAACGAGAAAACAAGACAAGTTGATATTTAGGCACATGGCTCAGTAATAAGTGCTGCCGTTCCACGGACTAATAAGGACTCATACCCCTTAATTTATCGAAATCACCACAATTACGGTACCACGATATGTCCAGGATCTATTTATCTCTGGTCAACGCCATGTCAACGCCATGTCAATACCGTCATTACACATAACACCGGCGGCTATGCATGGGTTTTATTTTACCATTCTGATTCTGAATCTTAACCACGTCACAACCTTAGTGATCTCAGGTGGATCCGCGGAAAAACACTTTGATCCATAAGTAAACAATGCCTGTTCAGATCGACAGGTTAAGTTCAAGAATCGGGGATATTGGACTGGTCTTTTCCAAAAGACAAAAAGCATTGTTATCAGAGGCCGATTGACAATGATACATCACTGACGCGTCTTGAGGTATATTATCTTTGTTGAGGTGCATTGCATGAATGCACTTGTATATAATCCTAAGACCGGCACTTAGCCGCGTCTAAATATGCATGTAGATTTGGAGCATATACACACCATGCACCACATGCAAAAACCAATGCGTCTTGCATACGATGTTCATCATCTGAGATTTTATATTTTAGTGAAGGTGCCGCATCTGCCTTAGTCGTGGTTTTGTAAATCTCAAGTTGTACATGGGTTTATCATCCATTCAGATGTGTTAGGACTCAAAGTTTGTCCCACTATTCGAAGGCATTCTGGCTATCTTCGAGAGAGTTACCAAACGGGTGATTTCTGGTGGAAAGAGCGACGTTCGATGTATAGGAACCTATATGCAAGATGATTTGTTTATCGGATCCATGCATTTAACGCCTCAGTATGAAATTTCACAACGAGAGCCGTTTGGACAGAGTAGTTGTACAGAAAATCTTTGAAGCCAGAGTCAGATTATCAAATCCAAGTTATTCAGATCCAGACATGTATATAGTGATTTTTGATATGCTATGTTAATGATGATATACAACCTGAGCCCTAAATGCAACATGTCATGGTTAGTTGGAACTTGATTCGAATCGAATCGGCGCTTATGCAGTTTCCATGTAACATGCTGAGACTGAACCAGCTCACACCACTTTGGTTTTTGATAAGGGCTGTCCACGAATAACTCATCTTCACAACTGTTTGCAGGGATTTGGGGTTGACATCATCGCTCGTTATTCGCCACGACCATAGACACGCAGATTCATTTGAGGGCTCTTTTGTGCGTCATGAATTGAGGAGAGTTCATATGGCTGGGTCCGCTTGCTTGTTTAAGCCCAGTTTCTTGTTGAGAACACAGGCGCTTCTTAATGAACAGATGACACTACAAAAGCATTCGATAAAACTTTGGTTCATGGCTTTGATTTAGTTGTTTTGAGCCGATTGTGTTTGTTATGTTGTGTGGCTTATTCCAACTTCTACTTCAACGTTTGATCCAAGTTCAAGTCGAACCTGAAGCCAACAACTGTTTAAAACAGCTCTGACAGTCTGCTTCTTTCCTTGCGCTCTGTATATTTTCATTCTAGATCCTAACTAGCGACTTCCAAATTAAATTCGTAATCCAAACAAAAACTACACATTATCATTCATTATTACCATTTCGTTCTCTCAACCCTATCGACATGAGTTATAATGCTCACCTAAACCATATGTATGCTTATAGAATGCTATCAAGAGCTTTGGGTTCTCTCCTTCGGCATTGAATGTGATGGGAGCACTGCCTGCTGTCAAAACTTCCACTGGACACCCGTAAACCCTTGCCAAGGCCAATATTTCCATATCAGATCCCCACATGGCGGTTGTCTCGAGTTCTTTGGTGTAATCCTCTGGATCACGAATAGCCATGGTTTCTTCGTCAAATAGGTATGGAACAAATTCGTCTCTATTGTCTCGTATGTGCTTAGCAGCTGCAGTTCGAAGGTCTTGCACCGAAACATTGGTTTCATGCCTCAATAAAAGCTGGTCGCTGATCGATCTGAACAAACAATGTCCGTCAGGCTGGATCTCGTGCAACTTTAATTCTCTGTTGACCAATAGTTGATTCATCGTCTCGGCTTCTATGGCTCTGTAGTCCGGTGTAGCGGCGGCCTCTGAGAGCGCTTCTGCACGAATCGCATCTACCTGAGCCTGGCGCTTCGCGAGCCTTTCTTTGGCTCTGTTTCTCTTCTTTGGCTTCTGTGACTCTTGAGACCCTGAAACAGGCGATAACGGGGTTTCCTTTATATTTATTGACTCAAGAAGCTGCTCAGGAGTTAGTTCGTCTTTCTTATGGGGACTAGAGTTGGTGCTTGATCCATTGGCAGAGGTATCTTTAGAGTTGAAGTCTTTGATTTCGGATTCAGCGCTCTCCAGCTTCAAAACGCCCAATTTACTATTACTATCCAATTCATTTAAGTCTGGATTAGTTTCTAATTGAGCACGAGAAGCTGCATCATCTGTATCCTTTGCAGAGTTGCAGAGGTCGTCGCTTTCCTGCTTCTGTCTGTTGTTCAAAGCCTCTTGTAGATCTGCGCATTGGGCCAACACCTGCTTTCTGTTTTTCTTTGTAGCTTGTTTCTTGAGCCCGGTAATTTGAGACACAAGGTCTCTTTGTTCCTTTTTGTGTCTCGCTAGTAGAGCATCCATGGAGGTTTAGTAAGAAAGAGGAGAGATGCGATGTGTAGGAGGGAGGTATGAGTTGGAGTGTGACACATTTTTCAACAAAAGACATCAATTTAAGTCCAGAGAACTCAATTTGACATTATTTCGATTGCAAATCGAATTGAAATTTTACATCTTAATAAACTATCTTTAGTCTATTTCGGCATTATTGGTGCCTCATAGGATTTAAACTGATTGGGGGCATGCAGGCGAGAAAAACGGACCTGGCATTGGTATCATAATTCCTTAGATGCTAAAATTGGGAATTATTGAATACTCTAGTCAATGAGAAGTTTGTTTTCCAAACTGAATTCGTTCCTGAGAGGCACTTGGTAGTAGTTGCAACTGCATTTACCAAAGAAAGCTCGAGGAGAGGATAAAACGGTTAGATAAGCGCTAAACAAATATCCGTCACTCAAAATTCACATTCTCAAAACTTTCCCCTTGTTTAAAAAATTAAGCAATAATATTAGCCGGCCGGTTCGCAAATTTACTTTAACAGGCTCGAAGCCGTTGTCTCAACCAAGATTGATCTTGTGATATAGATGCATTGCATTGCATAAGTGTGCATTTCTTCAATTCAACACCATATGCTGGTGTGTGCTGCATGGAAAGACAATTGCCTTTGAAACTACCGAATGCGGTATTTCGTCACAAATTGTATGTACACTGTGGACATATGTTGGCATTAAAGGGCAAATTGTTTAATTTGTCTCAGGAATTCGGCCGATGGGATCTAGATCCTTAGCCGGCTTTTCTAAACAACCTGAAACAAAGTTCGGCGGACGATATAGAAATCGCTCCTAGGAGGACCCGACAACCACCGCACTGCCTTGTGATTTTGTCTCTTGAAACCTATTATGATTACCCTTTGGTACGCAACTACCACCCGCGGATCCATGAGGCATATAATGCCGGCAATTTCCTCCATTTACATATATTTTCGGCGAAATACGGTGTATAGATATTGACAGATCATGCTCGTAAAACTTGTCTGTAGCGTTTTTTCAAACAGCACTTACGAACCTAACTGTACATTGAACGACTTTGAATGCACATAGTGTGATTCGCACGTGCTATACGCACATAAATTAAATGCATAGATCTGCATATTTTACTTATATCCTGCATTGTTGTTCACGGATCAGTTCCACTTGTTCTTTTCCTTTATACAAGTCAAAATAAAGTTGACGCATAACGTCTTCGCAAAAATAATCTTCCATCCTGCAGAATTCAATGCGAAAACCATTTACATGGCAACCACAACCTTCCATTGGATACAGTGTCAAAGAGTCTGCCTCACAACTACCGTTCAATTTACGAGGCTGTATACCGATGCACATAGACTTATCAATATTTTCACGTCCAGATCGTCTGGTGAACAAGAATAGGGGTTAAGGAGGGGAGCACCATAAGTGATGATCAACGTCCGAAATCAGAGGCGGTAAATAATCTCCAGGCTATACTGCAAAAGAAAGCAAATACCCTACCTGTAAGCCATATCTAGCGAAGCAGTTGAAGCAGAATTCTCGTTGGAGTAAATAAACAATAGTTAGGAGTAAAATACTTCCAGTGTGTGTAGGACCTCCTCCTCAGACGCTTATGTGGCTATATTATGGTCTGAAAACCCGGATTTGTGGACTGCTCGGTTGGTGCGAGATTACAAGCTGCATTAAAGTTTTCTCATCCTTAGGGAGCTCCTTATGTGACCATTGTAACAGCACAATGCGTGTAATTGAAATTGAAAATGCATCTCCTAACAATGAACCAAGTCAAATTACATTAGCAACCGATTAAGCCAATAATTGTTTCAAGACCAATGGACTTTATTGAATTCTAGTCTATATGCGCCATTTCGTTAAAGCGTCCGCGTTTAAAAATTCTTCTTGCATCTGGACTGCCCTTAAGATCCCCCTGAGACCTATCCTTCGGTCTAAGTCTTCCGCCCACCTAATGATTTTAAAAATACCTTCTGTGGTCCGGTTCTCCTCTATTTCCCGCCAAACATACTATGATGGGTACGCTTTCTGCAATAGGAGGAGACATTCTGTCCATCAGCCCTAAGCGATTGACGAGAGTGTACTGATTGTAGCTATAAGAGCAAAGTTCTTGAGGGAGCGCCTCGAATTTTTTTGGATCGCTTCCCCTTTTCAACCTTCTTTCATAAGTGATTTATACCGGCGGATGGAATATTTACGTTGCTTTACTAACATACTATACCAAACTCTATTCCAAAGACTGTCAAATTGCGTATGCTTTTCCTTTTTTTTTTTTTTTTTCGTCGCCTTTCAATGCGTGGCGTCAACTCTTACATGTGAGTGTAGCCCTGGTTTGTTCCGATCGCGCTTATGTTACACTAGCATTAAAAGTGCGAAAGAAAGCACGCATGAGTAGTCGGAAGTCGTCAGTGAAATGCAAGGCTGATCGGCTTTTTGTCTTTGCTTGTTACCCCTAAAGCTTTTGCGAAACCCTAATTGTCGGTATGGCCAAGGTATTTGATGGATAGACATCGTGCATTGAATCAGGCATTTCTGTTAACAAATAGATTACGTTCTTTGGCTCCGTTTACTCAGTTACGAGCTTCACTACAGTCAGTTCAGATCGTAGCATGGGTCCTTCCTAAAATCGGTCTTAACCCCATGGCCGGTCTTATCTCTTTTGCTTTCTTGTGCCCTAATGCATATGGCTGTGGCACGATTCTGCTAATGACGTTGCGTTAATTTCTTACAATACCTTGTTCTCCTGTACAAATGCACATGGCGCTCGGGCCAAAAAATCCCCTAGGAGCAATACTGGATAATGGATTCAATTGGCCGTCGAGATATCTGAAAAGAAACTTTCATTAGTGGATCTTCCATTATGAACGGTTCGAAACGAGCTATCCAGTCTTCTTATGTATGGTAGTTTAGCATATGTCTGTAATTTAGGCACAATGTCTTAAACTGCATGTATCCCACATAAGTGCTAGTGTATACACAGACGTCGGCATATACAGATATATAAGATGCGTTTTTAAGTATAGGCCCGAGAAATGAGGCCTGCAGATGCAATATTTACGGCTTATCGAAAGTTTCATCCTGATCTAAATCTCATACATTCGTAAAACTTCACTGGCGATCAATGTGTAAGTATTGCTGGTGATTGGTACGCGTGTGGATTATGGTGATGGAAAGGTATCAGAGTTTCAGTAGCAAAAGCCATTGCCAATTGCGCCTTGATAGGATCATTTGACGACTAGGGTTGTGTGGGCGTCGAAAGAAAAGAAAATAGAAATTGGAACTAGCGGCTAAGTTCTCGCATTCAAGATAATGAGAACAATGAGAACCGATTAAGACTGGTGATGTCGTGAAGGATGCTGTTCCATTTAAGAAACCTTTTGCAACACAAATGTGCAGTCAGTGGAAGGTTAACGGTCGTTCATAGGCTAAAACAATGCAAAGATCAGCAGCCCTGAGCAATAGGTGATACCGCTAGGGTTACTAGTTTAAACAGTAACAGATGAATCTAATGAATTTTAGGCGCCACGGTCTAATCTAGTGGAAATCTACTTGAGAAGCATTTGGAAGGCGGAAAAACAATGTTTCTATTCCACTAGGTGTCTCTGTATATAGAGTTTAAAAGCATTCTAGGTTTTACATGCGGAGAGACTGGCTGTCAACTCAACGAGTATGAAGCTTGCGAGAAAAAGTTAAATCTCAGTTGTAAATAATTATAAGATAGTAGTCTAGATGATACAGCCGCAGTCGATCTCATTTTGGTAAGAGAGACAGATGGAGATCGGTTTCGATCACATGCTGCGCCGCTTCGCCTGCTTCCCAAAATGTATGGCTTGAGATGAGTTCATTTCTCGTTTTGTAAATAGGGGACCCGCCAAGAGGTCTTCAAAAGAAGTTTATTTGTATACAGCCATAGTCTTTTGCGTGTTTCACCGTTAACGGATCGGACTACCTTGTGGAGGTCTCGATACACCCAATCGTTCAAAATCTAACCAAAATGTCCTAGAGCGTTTCTGCAACGAATTGTGGTGGTTCGTCAAATTCTTTTGGAGGAGAGTTACCTCATTGGGGCAATACTAGGAAAAGGGGTATTAGTAAAAGTTCGATGGGACCAAGTGATGCATAAGCAAAGGTAATACCGGTGGCAGAAAGGAAAAGTCTAAAATATCCCGAACTGCTTGGACAATGAATTATATGACTGCTTAAATCCTTACTGTTTCTACAATACTGAATTCAAAATTGAACCATCGACAAGAAATTGCTCTTTACGCCAAAATTCCTCAATTCGTAAATCGAAGATTGCAACCTTTTGATTGAAGTGATATTTCTTGTTTTGGTTTCGATACTGAGATCCACAATCGTTGATTAGCTTCACACTACTAACCATGCACATCGGAGCTGACCGAGCGCTTCTAGACAAATCCTGGACCAATACTTCCTGAGAATGAGCCAAGCACTAATAAACATTTTCTGTTATCATGGTACCCACAGTAGACACTTACAACGGCTTGGTCGTAACATAGAGTTTGAAAATTGCGACGCTTATGACTTCTGTGGTTTTGTATCAAGGATGGATTTCGTAAACGCTAATTCTTTTCGTTGTGTGGCTCTGTGTCGTCTCGTTCCGCTTCACTATTGTTAATACATTCTTCAATTGAGATTTTTAAAAGAACGCTTCACGACAATTGTTTCCGAATTTCAATTGTGCTTCTTTCGTCTTGTTGACATTCATGCCTCCTCGCGATTGGGGTGGCCTTAGGTTATGGGCGAAGCACCTGCTCCCTGTTGTGGTCCCAAGGCCATACTGCTCCACCAAACGACATCCTCTTACCACTAAAATGATAGCAGAGGTGATTTTTTTTGTTTATTTTGAACTATTATATCCATTCACCCTACACTTGGATCACATATTTTTCCACATTTTAAACTTCATTCCGCTCAATTGGAAAGCCTGTCATTAGTACCGACAACTCTATCTCGTATATCTATCTTATTGGAAAGATTAACTCCTTTTTCGAGCCATGGATTCAATTTTTCAAAAAACCCCCGCTCCATATCTCTCTCCTGTAGGGCAAGTCTTGACGCATTCAATTAAAATGCACTACAAGCTATTAACTTTTTTTGGCGCAATACCTTCATACACGACAAGTGAAGCTGCAGACGCACTCCGCTTTAAATCGAAGGAGTAAAAGAAATCTGTATAGAGGAATAATATACAGGTTTACGCCTTAGAGGAGACAATCTCAGACTCGTTCGAAGTAAATACTATTGATTTTGGACCTCCATCGGAACAACCATATCAATTTCTATTTAGGCCATTGTATGTAATCTTTATTCGTTTCATTTTCGCTTTTCAAACCTAATGGCTTGTGGCGTTACATACCGGCCCCCGGATGTGGAAGGCACGCTGCTATGTACACGCCTGCATTATTCGTATCGGGTGCCTCAATTTGATTGAAGCACTCCTACATACGCAGATCTGCCCATTGGCGCTTAACCGGTCTCCTCTTCGCGTCTGCATGGCACCACAGACGCTGCCAAAGACAATTTTATGTCTTGCATACCCTATTAAAGAGTCCGGTACATAGTAGCCCCTGCTGCAAATCCACTCATGGTCTATATATATGCTTCTGTGTCCATCAAATTTTCTACTTACTCTAGCAAATTTCTCATTTCCTTTGGAATTCTCCGAATCCTCTTTCTTCCGTGTATTGTGGTTTGTTGACTTGCACAAACTCAAACATCAGGAACGCTTGGCGCCCACACCTGTCAGCATTTGGCTGAAAATATTCGACAACTTGGTACTTTTGGTTGAGGAGATCTCACCTCGACAGGCTTTACACAAATTGTGCTAGGTAAAGAAGACACCCAAATCGAAAATATTTTCTTTTTTTTTATTCTTATTATTAGTACCTCAAATTGATTTCACTTTGTGTTTTGAGATCCTTTTCTGCTCGCATCCTCGTTGGCCAAACTACTTAACCTAACTTAACCATTTCCAAACACAAGTATTTCCATTATGATCAGTTTAACGTCCATTCCTGAGCCCGCAATGGCCCCTGAATATTCTTTTCAACCCACTGCCATTGTCTCCCATCCTTCTGCTGAGGTTCACTACTCTTTCCAGCCCCAACTCAGCGGAATCTTGGGGGAGTATGTCGCCCACAAGAACCAGATCGATGAGTACCAAGAGGAGATCTTGCAACACCTTCTCCACATGGAAGAGATGGGACGTCCAAGTCTCGAGCAAATGCAGTTGCAGCCTGAGATCACTCTCAGAATGAGACCATTACTCCTCGATTTTTTGATGGACGTCATCAACAAGTTGAACTTGTCAAAGCTGACCTTCCCACTCACTGTCAACTTGATCGATCGTTACGCCTCTGTTCGCGTGGTCAAGAAGAAGCACTACCAGCTTTTGGGGTTGACAGCCTTGTGGGTCGCCTGCAAGAACATGGATGCCAAGGTTATGATCCCTCGTCTTGACGACTTGTGCCGCTACTGCTGTCGGTGCTACGACCGCACCATGTTTTTGGAAATGGAGAACCACTTGTTGAAGTCCTTGCAATGGCATGTAACTACTCCAACTGCAGACAACTTCATTGACGTGTTTATATACAGGTTGTCGCCATACCGTTTTAGAGCTGGCTCTAAAATGACACATAACGAATGCACCACTATCAAGATTTTGGCCAACTACCTTTGCGAATTGTCCACTTTCTACCCTCATATTCATTTTACCTATTCCGTTCCCCAAATGGCGTTGGTCTCGATTATCATGTCATGCATGATTATGCAAGTCTGCACACAGGATGACTTGTATTCAGTCTTGAACTACATGGCTACTCAGATTGGATCTTCATCAAGTACTGATGCTACCAGTAACAACGAAGTGTATTCTGATGATTTTGACAGACCAATGCTCCTTACCTTGCCCCAATTGGACCACGCATTCCTGCTTCTTACAAGGGTTTCTCACCGCCCTCCACCATCGCTTAAAACTAAGTACTTCAGTAATGACCCTAACTGCATGAATTTGGCCACAATTTTAGCACCGTTCAACACGGCATTCGATAAGCCAGTTCCTGTTCAGTTGCCAACTCCTTTGGAGCCTGTTTTGACCCCTTTGCCACTGGGAGAGAACTCTCCTGTCGCGCTGTCTTCTCCAACCAATAGCTTGGCTCGAGCAAGTGCCACGATCTTGAACAACCTCAGCAACTTTGGCGGGCAACAATTAAACGGTTTGGAAGAGGAGCAAGTTCAACAACCGGCCGCAGTGGCCGCGGAACATCCTAACCAACCTGTCGAATCAGAACAACAGGGAACTGCTTCATACCAGTTAGGGGCTGAGTCCTTCAATGCCGATCCCAAACAAACTAATTCATCTAATGCCAGATCCGCCGCAGCTTTTCCGCTGCCTCTGCTCCTGCCGGGTCAGGAGAAGAGAAAGGCTGAGTCTGAAGAGACCGGAGCCAAGAGGCAAAAGATTGCAGCATAGATAGACGCATATAGAGAAATGTAGAACAAACTGCATACTTATTACTGTAGGAACATAAATTTCATGAGTTGGTTTCGTCTTTCTGGATGAATTGAAGCTTAAAATGCGTAATTCGTCAGCTGACAGCGACAAACTCGTGTTTTAAAAATGAATGCCTACAAGAAACGCAGTGTCTTCTGGAATTGTGAATTAAGTTGGAATGTGGAGAGTGGTGATTGGCACTCTAATCGTTCTTAAAAGGTGCCCAGCAGGTAGGAGAAAAAGTTATCTATTAGTGAATTTGACTAATCCAACTCAAAATTTTGTTCTATTTCATTCATGATAAAGGCTGTTTACTAAGAGCAGCATTTTGTTAATGTTTTGGTCTACGATTGTTTGCAACCACCTTTCGTTTGAAAAACATAATAAAGTGCCATTTGGAAGCCTTTGAAAGAAATTGGCAGTCACAATAACTCCGGTAGCAGCAAAAAAGATTGCAGCACCACAATTTCACACATGGTCTCCCACTGCATTACTCACTGTGGCTCTAAGCGGCTTGACTAACGTTGATCGGACGGGAAACAGTATTTTCCGCTTGATATGGCCGCAACCGGCAAGGAATTCTTTGGTAACAATATCTACTATGATTGTCTTGTTTTGTTTCACAGTGAAGCTTGATTTCAGTCTGCTAAAGCATTCTATATACCGCCATCAACCTGGGGCGATGATATTCCACGAATTGGAGCGTTTCTGTCCGTAAGATTTCATCGGTTAAAAGCGCATACATGAATCAGTGTCCGAAGATGTATTGTGTCATGTTGTTGTAGTACCAGAAACCGTAAACTGCAGTCAAATGACTTATGCAAACATACAAAGATAAATGTTTTGAATTTAGAGAATAGAAAATGAGTGAGGCGAGTGTTGAGATTGGATTTGAGTGGATAAAGGATTTGAGTGGAAAAAGCGGATGTCGGATTTAAAATCGAGCGTTTACTAGTCAAATGATGACATTCAGAACAATTGTTGGCTTTAACGGAATCTGATGCAATAGCATCGCTGTTAGATCTGCAATGTTACTAGTTGAGATTGTTTCACTTTAATTGTGTTCATTTTTCCAACTTTGTTAAATCGTTAACTCCTCTCTTGTGCCATTTTCAACCTCATGATCTGAAATGTTGTGCTTATTTCTATTCATGCTTGTCTCCAAAAACGTTTTAATACGGCTGTCTATTCCATTACATCTTGTCACCCTATCCGGGTTCTTAGGCTTGAATTTTGCAGACTCGTGTCAGTGGATCAAAAGTAAAAGTGGTTACCCCTTTTCGAATCGAAACCTAAGCGGACAAACACCGAAAGGCCCCGGGAAATTCTAGAACAGATTGTTCTAATGTACCATTACCGCTCGTGCTGGCCCCCTTTTTATGTTCTCCTTAGCTTAATTTTATCTTTATGCATTCTTGGCCGGGACAAAAGTGAGTTTCCCCAATCAACAGATGATTTCAGATTCCCTCTCATGTCTCATTACGTACTAACTAATGAATCACTCTCATAACCTCCAGGTTGCATTTTCAGATTGCCAGATTACTTCTTTAGGTAATAAAGCGAATGCATCCTTTAACCGCCGCACGTTCTCAAGAGAGGTTCACTGCTAATCGGCCAACATATTCAATTTACATCAAATTTATGGGTTTTGACAAAATCGAGTCCCGAAATTAAACTTCATGTTTTTCGGAGCTAAGTGTGATTTCCTCATTGGGTGCATAGTGTATCGTCAGCGATCAGTTTTCGAGATATCATACACTCCAGAACCTTAAAATGTCTTCTGGAGAAAATTCGCCGATAAAGAGACAACGTCCAATTAACGCCTATACGGGATACCGCATAGTTGATGGCGCTGAAATTCCCGTTTCTACGAATCCAGTAACTTTTTTTAACGAGTTCATTCAAACGAGAACGCCATGTATTGTCAAACATGAGATCCCCGTCGATATCTCTGAATTCACGCTTTCAAATATTGAGAAGCGTCTTCAGTACGATGAATTGTTACAGGTTGAGCGGAAGCACGCCTTTGGTTTTGGTCTGGGGGCCAAGCGAGAGCTGTTATCACTCCATGACATTGTTTCCAAAATGAAGGAGGGAGATGACTCCTACTACTTGACCACGCAATACGAAAACAAAGCAGATACACGTGAAAACTTCCTGGACGACGATCTGGATACCCCTGTGTTTGAGGTGCCTCCGGTTGATCTGGAACTGGATCTGGAAGAGGAGGATGGCCCAGATACACCTGTGTTCCCCTCAGTCTATGATAAGAGGGAAGGAGATAGTGGGACGGACGGAGACGGAGACGGAGATGAAGACGGAGATTCTGCTGATGAAAGCGATTTGCCAGATACTTTTGGTGGAGTGGATGATTATGATGCCCTCAATGAAATAGGTTTCGATAGCGACTCTGAAAAGCCCGATCCCAAGGAAACCCATATTGGACGTTACTACCGTACAGTTCCAGCTGTTTACGTTGTAAAAGAATTCCGTTTGACGGAGAAAGAGGCTTGGGATAGAGTCAAGACCCTCTTACAGCCTCCACTTACAAATGTGATGAGCAATGGGGAGTTTCCTATTCTTCCCCGCCAGTTTGAACCTCTTGTCACTCAACAGATCAATTTGTGGATGGGATGCACATCCACCAGCGACGCTCCGGACTTAAAGAACCCTACCGTTGAGTCTTTGGGCAAGTATGTGCCTCGGGGAAATTCCTCGGGTCTCCACCACGACCACGCAGAAAATTTATACCTCTTAGTGGAAGGCGTCAAGCGTTTCACCATCTATCTGCCTGGCGATGCTCATAAGCTCTTTACTGTTGGCGATATCGATAATGTCTATCACAATGGTATCATTAACTATCACTTGAATAGAAGCGCACCATTTTGGCGTCCTTTGAGGGCTGATGGTGCAATCATCACCGATTGGGCTCAATGGAGATTAGATCTGGGAGACCTTGACCTGGAGGAAGAGGACTATTTAGAAAGTGTCAGAGATGGTGACCGATTCAGGCCTTGCCCTCTTCTGGAAATACCACCAGACCTCGACCCTCCTAGCTTCTCCATGGTACCTCCCATCCTTGCTCATTTGGACGAAGTCAAGGATCCAGAAGCTAAAGAGGCATTAGAAAAGTTTGCGGAGCAAGAATTCCCAGGGTTTTTGCAGCTCAAAAAAATTGAAGTTTGGTTGAAACCGGGCGAGATGTTGTATCTACCAGCAGGTTGGTTTCACGAGGTCACTAGTTTTGGAGACTCCGAGAATCCACAACATATTGCTCTCAACTGGTGGTTTGTCCCGCCAATGGGATCAACGGTATGTCCATACGAGGATGAGTATTGGGAAGAGGACTTTGAAGCAACAAAGGCAGCCCTTCAATGGGCGATTAAGACAAATCAAGATAAATCTACTAAGACAAATTAATGAATACCTAGCTGCGTGATGCTGAATTAATAAAAACACATACCTAAACAGGTAGTTTTTCACAAAAGCCTTGCCTAATTTCACTTATGAACAACCAAAACCATTATTCAATTAATCAAATTAACTTCTTCTTGTATTACATCATATGTAAACTATCAAGGGCTTTTTTGACGTTGGAAAAACTCCACTAAATGAACCCAAATAGATTTGAATTCCTGACCTGGAAGCTGCTGTGATAACTTATGGCGGTAACCTGGCGGGGCAGCTGTTACGAAACTAAAGAAAAAAAGAAAAAATGTCCATAAGAATTTTATGTGAAACATCGTTTCAATGGAATGTGTCTGAGGATGGTAGCCTGGGAACACCGGTCTTTATAGTAATTGGCAGAGACATGACGGTTCAAAGATCAACAAAATTAAGATATCTTCTTCGTAAGTTACATTGGCGATCCTGTCAATGAACGTGATTCTATCAATTCTGGGCGTCATTGGTCGATAATGAACAAACAATTGGCGTACTGACCGAGACGGTTAAAAAAGGACTCCAGTTCATTGACTGCAGCTTGAAAAGATCATGCTTTCTTCTCTTCGTATATGCTTACAATTTAGATTGGCCGTCCACTTCGCTGATCGTTGGGTTCACACATTAACCTCATTGAGGCACCCTCGCCCAAAAATACGACAACCTTCGTTACGTACGATGGAGTGATTACAAGCCCCTATCACGTTATATATCCGCTGGTGACGATGATCTCAAGCATTGAGGTCATAACCCCAGTATCTTTAGCCGCCATACAGTGATTAGGAACAATTATATTGCACACGAGCATTAAAGGTGTGCACAGTGTGAATTTTACGAAGGAACCATACTGGTGACGACACTGGAACACATGGCTTCAGGGTTACGTATTGAAAATTATTGTTCCGATATCGGTTTGGTTAGGGGCTGTGTAGCGATAAATGTGCCAAACTCCATTAGATTTGCGCGAGTTACACTATGTGATGGAAGGAATACGCTCGTAGTTTTTGGACCAAAAAGCTTGAAAATTTTAAGAAGCAATTATTTTCCAAGAACTTGACGTTCTACCTGTCGAAAAACAAAGTACGATGTTGATCATTGTTTTGGGATCACATTATTTAAGGCGCAAAGAAATATAAATTATGCAAAGGTAGTCATTCAACATGAGATTATAGAATAACGGAGCCTGTGGTATTCTTGTAGAGATTCAATAAGAATATTAGCTACTCTGTCTGTCAATAATTCTGCTATTTGAGGCTTTACAATGCTAATGTACCTATTGATCTTCGGATCAAGAACCTGTAAGTTGACCCTCATGTATCTCTCACAACGAAAATGCCCCGAAAACTTCAGTCTTTGTCCGCTCTGCCACCAAATCTAAAAGCTCAGCATGCGCTATACTGGTAATTCCCCTGTTTCTTCGTTTCAAGTCAAGCGCCATCATTTGCATACGATGTCTGACTTCAGAAGATCCAGCCGCCGTAAGTTGGTCTTGAGCACTGCTGCGGCGTTCTCGAGCACGGAAGTTTAGTTCGTTCAAAGGCGTTTCGCGAGAGTCGAGCTGGACTGGACCCAGATCCTTTCTCATTAACACCGTTCGGGCCAAGGTTTTTCCAGGCACAGCCTCAGGTTCATCAGCGCTATCGAAGTTTGTGACACTACGATGGTCCATCTCTTCTGTTTCTGTGCCTCGGCTCACTCGGCCCTCGAGTCTGTCGTCTAAGTCATCGTCGCCATCTTCGCCATCTTCGACATCTTCGACATCATCGCCATCATCGTCATCGCCATCCTCGGCTTCATTGTCTTCGTCGTCCATTTCTTCGTCCTTGTCTTCATAATTCTCATTTTCGGCGGCCTGGTCGTCGGATTCGTCCTCCACCTCAGCAGTGGGGAGGAGTCCAGCAAAAGCCGGCTTGGGCCTACAATTTGTGACCAAGTTTGTACGCAGAATCAATGACTCAAAAATGGCATTAAACCGGGAGTTTGCGCGTGTTTCTCTATTCCCACTGAATTGACACATGTCTTCCGATACAGTAGAAACTTTTGCCAACAATCTACGTTCATAGTCTGCATTGGCATTTTTCAGAGTGACCAAGTTGCTCACCCACGACTTATTCAAGATACCATCTACCAAAGCGTCGTCCCGCGGGCTTTTAAAGAGCTTGATATCTAATGGGTAGTAGTGGCCAGAATGGGCGCCAAGATCGCGCTTTTTCCTAAGCTGCGCATCTGAATTAGAGGATTTCTTCGATGAAGTGTGGCCAACTGGAAAAGTTCTGAAGGCCCCGATCTCGACCTTACCCTGATTTGCGGTTTGCACTGGGTCTACTACAATGGCCAAGTATGGATCTTGAAAGTTCTGATTGAGGCTCTGTGTCGCTACATCAATGCCACTGAGCCAACATCCATAACCAGGGTGCGAATGGTACCAGCCCACAATACTATCCTCGACTCCAGCAGCCTTTAGAAGGTCCAAGTATTGGACCATGTACTCGTAAGCATCACTTTGGGCATTGACCCTTGTTTCGGTTCCTTCGACAGGCAAAGAATACACATCCATAACTACAAAAGTATTTTTCACAATTTTGCCGGTTAGCATACCCATAACTTCGATTGGGCCGCCCAGTTTTGCGTGGACCGACATCTTGACCAACGCCAACGTCGACACCAACACCTGGGTGAAATACTGCGGCAGATTTCGCCAGGGACGCGTCTGGAGACACTTTGTGTCGGCATCAAGCTCGTGCAAAGTGTGCGCTAGCAGTGTGGCTTCGGGAATTGTGTCATAGAGCGAAACCAGTAGAGTTTTCATAGAAGGAGCTCCAATTAAGTCTGCGAGCTTGTTTAAAGTCGGATATTGCATCCCTTCAGAAGTTTTTAATTGGTGAGTTTTGTAGGTTTTGGGGTTATAAGCGATGTTGGTTATAAGGAGAGTGTTACATTGAGAGTGGATTTGTCTTTTTGGAGTGATAATGTAAATCTGGGGAAAGGCTGAAAAAGAGAAAGACAATGTAGATTTTCCTAAAACATCAGAAGAAAATGAATTGAGAAGAAATGTAAAGGCATTTTTTATTTAATTGATTTAATGTTCGAAAATCCTACTTGTGGAATCTAAGATTGGCTAGGTTATAGGATAGCCATTGCACCTCTAAAGCACTGACACAATGAAATTTATATCCTCTTCTTAACAACAGAAACATATTCTTGACTGAAAGTTTAAAAATTTGAGAAGCTTCTTAATCCACTTCTTTAAACCCTTAAAAAGAGAACCATCCGAAAAATCAGTTGATGATATCGTCGCCCCAACCTTGAGTGCTTAAAAACATACACAAAACGCACTCGTAATTTCTTATTATGCATTTCATTTTATTCTCATTTACATAGCCTAAAGGCGGCAGACATCAGTCTGACTTAGGGATGATGAAGTAGCGGGCAGAGGGATCAGGTTGGGGCCGATTCTCTTTGAATCGCTGATATGAATTTCGCCCACACTTTCCTATTTCTATATCACTGTCCCAATTCCTGGTGCTGTAATGCTTTCCGGGCGACTGCTCCCTAGCCGAGACCATGCTTGCTTGATACGACCCCTTTTTGAGCCCCGGCGATTGGGCAGAGTTCAAGATTCCTGGAATGGGACTCAATGGCCCAGTCGACACCAGTGCATTGCCTTTGACCAGACACGCCCATTTTCCCCAAGTATCGGCATAGCGGTCCCGTTTTTGTAAGGGCGGTGGCGCCAAAGCGACAGGAACTCGAGGCGACAAGATCACACGAGTCATTCTTTTGGGTGCAGACATCCTGTACTTCACATGGATGGTCTTATTCATGAACAATGTGTGGTTGTCCCGAGCAACAGCACTGGCGGCCCCTGACTCATCCTTGAAGCTAATAAACGCAAAGGTCGAGTCGGGTTTCCGAACGATGTTGATACTGTTGATAGTGCCATGAATCCCGAAGTGCTCTTGAAGTGCTTCCGTGCTGACCTCTGAGGAAAGTTGCCCGATATACACCAGACTTCGATCAAATCCCGATTCCTGAAGCGATTCTGCATCATCGATGTTCTGCGCCCACTCAACCTGAAAAGCTCCAGCATCAGACAACTTCGCAAAAGCCTGAATCGCCTCATCTCTGTAGGCAAACTTGACGAACCAATTGTGGGACGTTGAATCCGAGCTGATGCGAGCCAAACGGCCAGAATTGGTTCCCGGAAGAATTGCGTCTGATTCCCCGAAAACATCAACGATAGCGCTCACTTCATCTTTCGTTCTAGGTTCTGTAAACAGGAAAAAAAGGGTTCGGTTCACTTTAGCGGCTTCACACCGTAAACGGCGCCCACCAAGCTCGCTGTCGTGGCCTAATTGAATAGCCGTTCGGCAATCAATGTCATTGGTGTATTGCACGAAGGCGTAGGGCCTGTTTGCGGGATCTCGGAGAACTTTCACGGAGACTAACTCGCCAAATACCTGAAAGTGGTCCGAGACTAGACGGCAAAGCTCGTCATCAGTTAGAAGGGCAGGAAGGCTGGCCACAAAAACGCACAGCGAGGGCTTCCAGCGTTTCAGAGCCCTTTCGTTGCTTTGGATTGCTAATTTCACTACGTCTGCCTCAGCGCTAGGGTTGGCTTTTGTATAGTCAAAGATACACTTCTCCGGACATGGCGCCGGGTCATTACCAAGGTCAACTCCGGAAGAAATCTTTGAATTGGATTCCATATCGGTATCTCTAGCCAGTGCACCCAGTTCTATTTTTAAATTTGGATTACAAGGTGACAAACCTGTGTGTTCACTTTTGGTTTCGGAACTCAATATGGGCTGAACAGGGGGCTGGAAAGTCGTTGAATTCGAGCGATCACTTTGAGTATTGGTCAGCATCGAAGGCTTTTTTGTTGAACTTCTATACAGCATTGTGGTTATTTCGTGTTGCTGGATTCGGAAGATGTGGCTGTAACAGATTTGTGTGGGGGGCGAACCTTTTTTGGCTGCAAATTCAGGTATGTGCAGGTATGAAACAATGATCGATATCGGCGATTATGTTTGATTAGACTTTTCAGGAAATGAAGGAATGGTGCGGTAAAACTGCGTAAAAGCATGCGAAATTGGGAGTTTGCTTTTAGGCTTATATGGCGTGTTCCATTGTCAAACAACTGTGTTGGCAAATGATCCAAGAATACCAAAGTTCGTGATTTCCAGGTGGTGAGAAGTTTCAAATCGAGAAAGTTGTCATGAAGTAGGTTTTTTATGATTTTCAAAAGGTTGTTTTCTGTTGTTGTTGTGATCTTGAAGCCACACATAGGCAATGTTTCATCGAGACCTATATTGTTGAAAAGGATTCACTCCATTTCGAATTGTTTTCCTCAACACATTTCTTACTTTCAAGAAAGTCAAAAAAGATTGCAGCACCACAATTTCACACATGGTCTCCCACTGCATTACTCACTGTGGCTCTAAGCGGCTTGACTAACGTTGATCGGACGGGAAACAGTATTTTCCGCTTGATGTGGCCGCAACCGACAGATGGTCAGTACTGGCGGTCAAGTTGGTGACCGAATGAACCATTCTTGTCTATATGCTAGTTGGGCTCATACAAAGAAAGGTCTTAAATGAGGGACCTGAAAATACTCAGCAGTTTAATTCTACAATATGCCGAGTAAATCGTTGCTAATGTATATTCCACCTGTAGAACAAAGTATGAACGACGGCCGGGAGGAATACTTAAGTGTTGCTCGTTAGAATAATACATATGTAGTGAGCTGGAATCAAACAAAAGGTGAAGAAGCATAGTGACATTTACACATTTCAACATGGAATGCATCCTAAATTGTTGTAGAACAATTTGTATTTTGACCAAGTAGTGAATACACAGAAGAATTTAAAAGATTCCCATTACCTAGGGTGCCAAATGGAAGAATGCAAATAAGATATATCATACGGATGCGAATTAGCATAAACTACAGCGTTTCTTTGTCGGCGAGCCAACTAAACTTTTTTCCAGTAACCCGCCCAGAAACGGACTTCAGCTCAAGACAGAAATTTACGTCGTATACATATTAACCGAAAGGTATGTGCAACTCTTAAGCCGCATTAGGAAGGTCATTTACTGTAATGGGTAATATGTTCTGCAGATAATAGTTGATAAGGCTGAAGCAGAGGAGTCACACAGTTGTGCCATTGGTAAGGAAGGCAGGGCATTAGCGTTGATCATCAATGTAAAGAATGGCGATCTCTTTCGCTTTACTTCTTACCATTTTGACAAAACGCGGCAGCGCTTCTGCCACCAATACGACGGCAAATTCGCCAAGTGGTGCCTTATACGATTCTCCCATTGAGGTCGGAACTGACTTTTTACAAGGCAGATGTTTTTGTAAGTTTCTAAAAACTCAGTTTTTTGAGGGACCATGGCGGATGACAACTAACCCTGACTCTGTAGCTTACAACTCTTCGTGAGAAACAACTTTGAGAACGATAGTTCGTCTTGTTTCAAGTCAACGAATTCGAAATTTGGCTCCTTCTGTAAGCTTTGTACATACTGGCAAAATGGAAGTTAACAAGCTAGTTTTAAACAAGCAGACTGGAGAGTTCAGGTATCACAGTTCTACTTAAAGAAAAGTAACTTTTAAATGCTATAGTTTCTAATAAAACACGGTAAGAAAATCTTTCTGCAATTGCATTCGTTCCGGACAGATTTTCTTTCGATGACAAGTAATATTTTGCTCAGTTAGACTTTTAATAGAATCGACCCTATACCATTGGATAATTAGAGTAGAAAGTGGTCCATTTATTAACAAATACTATAACCAAGTCTGATTTGTTTTATATGAAAGCAAGGGCTGCAACCGGGAATTCAACTTTCTTATTCCTTCGCCATTTCCTGGAGCAAATAGATAATGCAATTAGTCAGAGTCATGAAGGTCTATTTCCTCAACTCGGCATCACGGTAATGAAAGAGAAAAATTATCGGCAAGATGAGCAAATTAGTGATTTGCGTCACCTTTCAATAGTTTTAGACAGGTACAATTCAAAAACTTCCCTGTTGATCCTCATAACTCATGTCTTAACGAACACAATTTTTCAACAAAAAAAAAACCTTTCGGAGCGAAATTTTACTCTTTCTATCAGTGTCTCTTAGCTTACATCTTTAATTCTCCGGATCTTAGTCCGTCATACTTGTGATTCATAACCGCACAGTCGGACCTATAGAAAAGGCTCAAAAAGAATCTAATTCTTTTTAACTGTGCGTAATGCATACTTCGCTTGAGAAAAGATGTATGATTACAAAAACCCTTTTCAATGTCCTGAGGTACTGGCACCCGGTTGTCTACATTGTTCGGAATAGTTCAAGAACAGTCTAGAACGTAAGTGCGTGAATGGTTTCAAATATTTCATCATTTCTGGTGTTTTCCGCTTATGTCACTGGATCGCCTCCAATTTTCTTTTTTGCAAGTCTGTTCTACTAATTAATATTTAGTAACCATCTATATACAATCTATAAATTGCCCCCACATATTGACACATCTGAAATCAGACAATCAACAGACCACCTCTTCAATCGTTGACCACTTTAAGAATTGATTTGCCAATTCCATTCCTCCTATGTCTGTAATTGAAAGAGAGCCGTTTCAGGTACCAACTCCATCTGCTCCCCACAAAAAATGGGCCCCTTTTGATGTATTTGAGCCAGTGCCTACAGTTACGGCGGCACTAGTGATTCTCAACACAACTGTGACGAAAATCCCTCTTAGGATGCTCTGGAGTCAGTCTGTGGTCCAAGTTTGTGCCGATGGAGGTGCCAATCGCTTGTTCGACTATTTTGACACAGAACAGGAAAGATGTAAGTACATCCCCAAGTACATCACTGGAGACTGCGATCTGGTACGGCCAGAAGTCGTCGACTACTATTCGTCTTACGGTACTATCGTGATTCCGCAATTGAGCCAGTACTCCACGGATTTCATGAAATCGTTGAAAGTGGCTTTGTTGCATTGTGGAGGCGCTCTGGAGCAGTTGGCAGGCCCAATTGAGAGCTGCGACGGATTGAGTGAGCTTATGGTGACTTTTCATCCATCTCTGCAAATATCTGTGTATGTTGCTGGTGGTATTGGCGGCAGATTCGACCAGTCTTTCCAACTGATCAACCAGCTCTACGTTCTGAGACAAGAGTACCCTGATTTGGCCATGTACTTCTATACGCTGAGCGATGTGATTTTCTTGTTGCCTAGGGGTTGTAATCACATCAAGTATAGTAACCCTCGGATCTTTAATACTAAAGAAGACATTCCCAAGTGTGGCCTTCTTCCGTTTGGCCGCAATCCTGTGCTCGACACTTGCGGCCTACAGTATGATGTTGTGAGCTGGCCCAGCGAAGTTGGTGGTGCTGTTTCTTCCAGTAATGGCATCGTAGGTGTTGATGGGTTTACTGTGGACACCAGCGACGACATAGTGATGAACATAGAGATCGACGTGACGGATCGGGTGGTTTAAAATGACTAGAGCCAAAGCATTATCTGTGGTATGCTCTTTTCTGAAGTTGGCTAAGAAACAAGAATCAGAGGTTACACAGTTTTGATGGTGAATACGAAGGCTGGAAAGACTATTTATCACAAAGACGATTGAGAGAATACAGAGAAGAAGTGGATTTTTCTATTAAAAAAAGTTGTCGTGTTATATTTTCGCCGAAATGTGCTACTTGTCTCAAGTATTGCTTAGCCAAATATGATATCTCCCCGCTGAATTACAAAATCTGCCATACCAACAGAACCCAGTCTCGGAAAATCAAAAGCATACTCAATATTCTCCAAAGAATATGAACTCATCAGCATCTTTCACATCCTTGTGTTCTGCACTCTGGGTGATCTCATACCCAAAAAAACCGTCGAATACACAGGCATGTTTTTCAATAATATTTTTTTGTTCTTATGCTGTCTTTTATTCTCTTTTTTTCCATTTCTTTTCTCCTCCTCTCTCTTTGTCCTCCTCTGTCTTCTTCTTTTCCAATTCCCCAACCTGCATGTACCACACCCTCCCACACCTTTTTTTTCACTCTACCACAACTACCTCCAATAAACTTACATAAAACCCAGCCTGCAACCAATGTTCAGGACTGGCCTTCTCAAACATGTGGGTTATGGAGCCCGGGCCCTTTCGATGGTGCCTCGCCCTCTTCTCTCTAAATCCATTCCCTTGGTCACACAGACACTTCCGAAGAAAATCTATTCTCCACAGCCACAAATCGCCCTAGAATCTTTACTTATGCATCAAACAATAAAACCACTGCTTCTCCTGCTGATTGTCTTTCCCAGACCTCCTCAAAACCCGGTTTTGGGCGAGTTCTCAGTCCAATTAGACCCTAAAGATGAACAGGACAATACCGTACACTTGGACTCTGTGTTGAGAAAGAGAAGACTCAAAATGAAGAAGCACAAGTTGCGGAAGAGAAGAAAGAGACAGAGATCCTTGAAGATCAGATTGGGTAAGATCTAATCGGGCCATGTACATAGAAGAATATATACGATAACGAGGGAGTGTAGGGTGTGAATTTTACCTTGTATAGATTTCATTTTACTTTTTGTGATACCAGAGATGTTTCTGTTGGAGTTTTGGGCATTTATCTTAATGATTATCTCTTCTAGCTTATGGCAGTAACCTGGACGAACTGACGAAATGAATCAATATAAAAAATGGAACATGTGGAACCAAAGACACGTAAATATCTTCCCGGTATCATATATTCGATGGCTTTTCTTACGCCCGTCATAGTCTACGCTTTATAATGGCTTTATTCACTTATTCATCACCGGGCCCTCTAATACTCAGCGACTATGGCACAGAGAATAACGAAAAGTTTCTCACGATACTGGGCCCGTACTCGTCGTAATCTTGTTTTGTGTAGCAGTAGCTCTTGAATTCGGCAGTTTGTGCCAACAATGATCCTCCAAACCACACTGCGTTTCTCTGTCTTTTGTGTGAAATCACCTGGACGTCCACACCCGTACTCTTTACACCTGAAAGACGCTCACTGGACTCGATACGCTCATTTACAAGAGTCTTGATGTCTCTTTGCAAACGGCGGCCAAAGTCCTTAAACATGGTCGAGCCTCCAGATAAAACAATATTCTTATAGAGCTTTTTACGCACATCTATGGGGGAAGACTGCACCACCTGGTCTACAACGGTAGGCAAGGGAGTCAAGTAGTCTGAGGAACAAATTTCCGGATTGAAGAAAATCTCCGGAGCCATGAATCGCTCGTATCCGACATCCACTACCTTTCGGCGGTCGACGGTCTCCACTATGTATTGTGCGAACTTCTCCTGTGGGTACTGGTCGAACTTTTTGAACTCATTGACTATGTCAGGACATACGTAGCAGAATTGCTGTTTTATGCGTTCTGCAGTTTGCAACGACGTATCGGATTCGCCTCTGTCTCTCAAGAGCGACTGGATGAAGAGCGTGATGTCTCTTCCAGCCAAGGGGATGTTTTTGATGGCTCCGCCAATAACATAGCCCTCGGCCACGGGAATTACGTGAGTTACACCGTCACCGGAATCAATCACGGTTCCGGTCAATGAACGGTCTTGTACTTTGGAGGAGGTCCACGACGCAGCAAGTGCCAACACGGCCTGGACGGCAATATAGAGTCCAGCACAATTGAAAGACTCGAACATGATCTCCGCTGTCGACTCACGGTTTTCGGGAGGATTTAAAGGTGGCTCGGTCAAAAGGAAGTAATGGTCTTCGGGCTCACACCGCAAGTACTTGAAGATGGATCTTTCCCAGAATCTTTCCATATGATCCCAGTTCTCAATCTGACCATGACGAATCGGGTACAGCAACGCGTAGTTGGCGCCAGATGATGCGCTGAGGGCGTCTTCGCCAATATGGAAGTCCAAATCTTCTAGCCCACGCTTGTAGCCACTTAAAGTGTTGTTTTTACCGCTTTTGGTGCTACTGACAGAAGTGGCTATTGCTGTGGGAAACACAAACGAAGGTGCATCGTTTCCGGCAAACCCGAGCTTTGTGAGCCCGGTACCGTTATCCATAACGACTGCGGGGGTACCCATAGATGCCATTGTGAGGAATTGGGGAGCAGAAGATTTGGTGATAGAGTAAATTTAAGGGAGAGCCTAGTATGGGGTTGGTATTGGCACGACCGATAAGAAAGGAGCGATTAAAGGAGTGGGGAATGTGGACGTGGGGTTTTTGATTTTATTCGGTTTTAGGTGTTTGGATTAAGGTGGGTTTTGGTGTGGTCTTTGGAGTATTTTGTGGCTCTTGGAATGGGTGTTTTGGGAACAGCTATGGAAAGGTAAAAGTGGCCAGAATGAAACAGCAAAATACGGTTGGGGGGATGAATTTACCACCAGTCTACGGCGCTTGTTTAACTGTTTTCTTTTTGAAAAAATTGGCCTCAATTGATTAATTCGGCGTGTACAATCGTGTCGATAACATGCGTACTTGATACCCAATCCAATAAAATCGAAAATGACACAAATGGAGGTCTTGAGCTACCTCCGAGCTCCTAAAGGAGGTCCTGACATGGTTTCTCGGTACTTCTTTCCCCGTATTGTCTCTCCCAACTAGTTTTACTCCCTTCTAATTTTGAATTCCTGTAGGTCATACAAAACAGTGCATTATCTATTAAACTTCCGCTTTCTTCTTCCCCGCCTAGTACTCGTCCTTGCCGCTGATGATCACATCATTGATCTTTAAGATCATCCGCGTCAACTGCGTGGCCAACAACAACTGCTGTTTCTTACCAATCAATGGGTCAATCACAAAAAGCTCCTTCATGTCGTTTGTTCCCTTGCCCAAACAGTCGACTCCCAAGAATGGGCATTTTTCGAGCTCTTGTTTCAGCTTGAGCTGAGACAATGTTTCAATAGGATCCAAACCGGAGTTTTCGGCCAAGACCATAGGAACCTGGTCCAAAGCAGAGGAAAATGCGCGGAATGCGTATTGGTCAATTCCCTTTTGTTTATCGGCTGCTGCAGCCACGGCTAGAGAGGCCAGAAGCTCAGCGGCTCCGCCTCCGTAAACAACTCTGCTATCACGCACAAGATTACGAACAACACAGATAGAGTCATGTAAAGCGCGCACACCTTCGGCGACAATCATCTCGTTGGAACCGCGGATGAAACACGTCACTGCACGAGTGTTTGAACACTCTTCTACAACCAACATTCTGTCGCGTGTCGTTCCGAATTCGAGCTCGCGAATCACACCGGCAGTACCCAATTTTTCTGCCGTGAGGTCTTCAAAACGAGGAACGATGTTACCGTTAGTGGCAATAGCCAAAAGCTCCAATTCTGAGCCACCGATCCATCTAATGGCATTTAAACCACTGGAGAGAAGCAAGTGGTTGGCCTCATCATCGAATCCCCACTGGCAAGCCACTACGTTGGCACCGGCGCTCTTTACCAGGTCGATCATCTCACGAAACTTTGCTTGTTCGTATTCTTGTAAGACCTTGAACTCCTCGACGGAGGATATGTCCAACTTGTGCTTTGTTTTGGGCTTAGGTGGCTCAAATGGACATGTCAAGATGGCTATCTTACAGTCTGTGGCCTTTTTGGGCATCTGTGGGTGGGAAAACTCCTTGTCAAGCAAAACACCCCTAATCAAGGCTGAATCTTCAATGCTGCCTCCGACTTTAGTTTCCATTTTGATCAACTCGAAGTCTACGTCTTTCCTCTCCAAATCTGCCACGGCAAGAACAGCGTCAACGGCCATGTGTGCGAAATGGTCGTGTGCCTTCGACACGATCTTCAGTCCCAATGAAGTGCGAGCTGCCTTCAATAAGTTCAGGTCACGAGCCTCCTCAGAAATACAGATATCATCGGCGTCAGCATCCAACTGTGCCACGGCTATTTTACATGCGGCATCGAACCCGTTGGCCACTTTAAGCGGGTGAATACCTTTGTCAAGAAGTTCAAGCGCCTGGTCCAATAACGCCAGCGCCAACACCACCACACCGGTTGTGCCGTCGCCAATCTCGTCGTCTTGCGACTGTGCCAACTGCACCAAAAGCTTTGCGATTTCGTTGTCCAAATCCATTTGGGCGAGAATCGTAGCGCCGTCATTAGTGATGGTGATATCTCCATCTGGACCGACCAAGATCTTGTCGAGGCCACGAGGTCCCAAGGACGTCTTTACAATTGAAGCCACGGCTCTAGCTGCCAAGATATGAGCTTTTGTTGCCTCGATTCCGTGTTGTCTCTGCTTCTTTCCCTGATCTCTGACGATGATGAATGGTCTTCCCATCTCGTCCTGTGCCACTATAGCATTGGACAAGTCTGGCATCTGCGTCTGGGCCATCTTTATGTCTTAAGAAAGAAATGTTTTATTGAAAAGTTGGTGAAAAGTTGGTGGTGGAGGTGTCTGGTAGTTGGAGAAAGACGGGATAAGCTGAAAAAGTTGTATGCAGGTAGTTTTATAAGGGTAATAGAAAACGGGGGTGATGTGTGGGTGGTGTGGGAAAAAAATAAAAAAGGGGGTTTGGGGTGGTTTCAGATTTGATTTTGTGAAGAATGTGCGAATTTGGGTGATAGTTTTGTGTATCTGGGCCTGGAAGAATAGCTTGGCGGAGGTTTGTAAAAAGAGAGGAGGGGCCGCTATTTATAGGATTGGAGAAGAGCTGATGGCAGGATGAAAGAACTTTTATGATATGTGTCTTGGTTGCTTGATTAGGTTGTTTGTGGTCATTTAAATTTGGGCTAAAGGGTGCCGCCGACGAGCTATTGGGGTTTAACCTAAGCCACGTCTCTCTCGAAAAAACGAGTATGGAGTTGAACACATTGTGGACTCAGAAAACACAATCTTTACAATGCGACTGAAACAGCGCCCAGTTAATACCTGTGCATAACCGAAATTGAACGGGTTTTGTACGTTTCAATCATCTCCACAAAGAAGCATCTACAATATAGATTGTCCGAAACTTGGAAAAGCACTATATTGCTCAATCCAAAACCACATCTTTTCCAATTTTTCCCCATTCACTCCTTCTTTTTTCGTATCTCCCACCACCTTAGCGCATGCTACCCCATACCACCTCATCTCATCTCATCTCCATCTCGCATATTCACCTTCATCTCCATAGACGATCTACTATCCCTCCAACGAGCGCCAAAAACGCTGGATCCGATCTTGTTTTTCTCCTAACTTTCCTTCACACACTAGCTTCTACGTATCTCCCTAAAAATGTCCGAGATCAACGTCGATACCGCCACCCCAGAACAACTCCGTGATATCTTGTGTAGCACAGAAACACCATTGGCCAATCGGTTCAGAGCGCTTTTTAATTTGAAGTGTCTCGGCCAGGACTCGCCCGACCCGGCTGTGGTGGAGGCTGCCATCGACTATATCGCTGCTTGTTTCGCTGACAAGTCCGAGTTGTTAAAACACGAGGTGGCCTACGTTTTGGGCCAAATCAAGAACACATACGCCAACAAATACTTGCAGCAGGTGTTGGAGGACCCACAGCAACAAGTTATGGTGCGCCATGAGGCTGCCGAGGCTATTGGAGCTATTGGAGATGCCAAATACTTGGCTATCTTGGAAAAGTACTTCAAGGAAGACCCCTCGTTGGAAATTCGTCAAACATGCGAGTTAGCGCTCGAAAGAATCCGCTGGGAGAACTCAGAGAGCGCAAAAGCCGAAAATTTGCAGACCTCTGCATTCACGTCCATCGACCCTGCCCCTCCTATGCCTACCGACAAAGAGCTGAAGGTCGAAAAGTTGCAGAAGATCTTGAACGACCAGGATGTGCCCCTATTCGAAAGATATCGTGCCATGTTCCGTTTGCGTGACTTGGCAACCGACGAGGCATGTCTTGCGTTGGCCAGCGGCTTCGATGATCCCTCAGCGTTGTTCAAGCACGAAATCGCCTACGTTTTCGGCCAATTATCGAACCCAGTCACTGTTCCAGCGCTTGTGAAGATCTTGAAGGATGATTCCCAAGCAGGCATGGTTCGTCACGAGGCTGCTGAAGCTTTGGGGTCGATTGCAACAGACGAGGTTTTGCCTGTGTTGAAGTCTTTTTTGAATGACGAGGTGGATGTGGTCAGAGACAGTGCTATAGTGGCTTTGGATATGTATGAGTACGAGAACTCGAACGATTTGGAGTATGCGGTCAAGAGCTAGACACACTGGATAGTGTATTAAGGGATACTAAGTTGGTAGGTCTCAATTGAATAGGTACAAAATAAGAAAATGGTATATACGTTCAGAATGTAGAAGTAATTGTAGGTTTGTGAGTCTAATGCGGGGACTTCAACAATCATAATGAGGCCATGAGTGGTTTTGGTTTTCTCCGTTTATGAACCTTGTTCAATTGCGCTATCTCCAATTTCCTCTAATCTAATCTCCGTCTTCTTTAATACTCTCGGATCTTTTCAGTCTTTCTGATTCTCTCTAATTCTATCTAATTCTTTCAATATCTTTTAGTTCCCTCTACTTCTGTCCACCCCAATGACTATCCATCTTTCTTCAAATGCTTACATTACAATTCTATATATGCGTATGGCCTGAACCCATGTAAAGCTTCTTGACCCAAGAAATGAACCGCTCACCATACTC
Organism: Australozyma bambusicola; assembly: GCA_030563705.1. Classification (NCBI taxonomy): domain Eukaryota; kingdom Fungi; phylum Ascomycota; class Pichiomycetes; order Serinales; family Metschnikowiaceae; genus Australozyma; species Australozyma bambusicola. The sequence continues at coordinate 13,217 of JAJMJU010000039.1, read as the reverse complement.
CACCCACTCAATTGTTCGTTCTGAAACGGTAACCACAGTTCGTACACGTGTAAAAAACAGTGGCACCTTCGTCGGCAGACCTCAACTGCAACGTGTGGTATTGCATCTCTTCGTTCCCACACTCGGGACACTTTTCCTTGATGGTGGCACCTTCGTCGACCTCATCACTGTTCAAACTGGTCTTGACCACAGATCTCTTAGATTTGAGCGTCAGGGGGAATGCATCTTCGGATGATTTGGTCACAACCTTCAAGTGGTCAAATTGTTTGCTGGGATATTCAGTTTTGCACACTTTGCAGTCAAGAGTGGGTTTGGAACTGATCAGATCTAGTAAATTACCACAAGCTGTACAGAAGATTAAAGAACCAACAACGGACATTATGCAAGAGTTTGTATGAGATATGGGTTTGTGGTTTGTGGGTTCTTCTCGAAGTTTGTGGTTTCTGGTTGAGGTTTGTGAGCTGTTCGTGGGAAGAAGATGAGATGACGATGCGAAGAAACGAAAACCGAGGGTGGAAATACTCAATACATCATGTGCCGTCCTCGCATATGCCTGTTACCTAATTAAGCTGAAAGGTGCATTCATGTATCTATACACACCACAATACTGTATGTTGCACCCTCGATTCTTTAATGTGCACGCGTATCATAACGGCTCTACCCTCGGCAAGTGCGCCCTCGGGTCATCGCCATCAACCCCGGATATGATCCTCTAACACATCTTATTCTTCAATCTACATCATAATCTATCCAAACACACTACACAATGAGACAGAAACGTGCCAAGGCCTACAAAAAGCAAATGAACATATATGTCCATACGTTTAAGTTCAGAGAGCCTTTCCAGACACTCGTAGACGACGAGATCGTGCTCATTTGTCATAAGGGCCAATTCGATATCGCCAAAGGCCTTGACCGCACAATCCAGGCAGAAACAAAACCGATGATCACTCAATGCTGTATGCAAGCGTTGTATCTCACCAACAACCAGCCGGCAATTGAGTTAGCGAAGACGTTTGAGAGAAGAAGATGCAATCACAATATCAAGGACCCAAAGACGCCTGTGGATTGTATTCGTTCCATAGTGGATATTGACGGCGAAAACAAACATCGGTACATCGTCGCCAGTCAGAGCATGAAGTTGCGCCGCAAGCTCCGAGCCGTTCCTGGCGTTCCATTGGTATTCATGAATCGATCTGTAATGGTCATGGAGCCTGCTTCAGATGCTTCCAAGCGAGCAGCAGCGCTCAGCGAAAATGCAAAACTACAGGCTGGTTTGAATGATAAGAAGGTGGGTTATGTCGAAAAGGATGAGGCTGTGGTTGAAGCGGCCCCTAAGAAGAAGCGCAAGGGTCCCAGTGAACCCAACCCATTGAGTGTGAAGAAGAAAAAGAAGGAAAATGAGAAATCCAAAATGGAAGAGCCTGCCAAAAAAAAGAGGGTGAGACATCATAAGAGCCGGGCTCAGAACGGAGATCAGAAAGCTGATCCAGAAGGCGAGAGTGAATCACCGAAGGAGATCGGAGAGAAACCTCTGAAACATGAGGAACAAGAGACACTTTAGAAAGATGAAACCGATGTTTATATTTCTGCAGCCTCGCAGTGAAAGATTTTTTCTAGACTCAAACTCGAACCTAGATGTCTATCCGGTAGAGTACATATACACTTAAATTTCACCATTGCATAGTCCGTCAAGACAAATCAATTACATGATCTACTTTTTTGTAGTTGCATTGACAAAAGTAAGTCAATAAGCACCTATTTATCAGAATCCCTATATACCCAACCTTATAAAAATGCAAATGCAATACCTCTACCCACCTAAACCAAACAAGGGCCATATACATCCTAACCCAATATGAACTTCAATACCAAGACGCACCTATAACAAAGAAAAAAAATACCCTCTACTTCATGACGTTGACGCTGTCAACCTTAAGAATCAGGCTCATATCTGCATCCAAAAGACACATGCGGCAGTCAAAAGCCACTAACTTGTCCCTGAGCTGTTTCTTGAACTCTATCAGAAGCCGGAACAACAAGTTCTCCTTATCCTTGTCCATCTCGCCGAAGTACTCCGAGGTGAAGGCGTAAGTTGAGTCTTTAATCCAAACGATTGCGATAGGTTCAACCAGCGGTGGGTACTCGGCCAAAATCTGCCGCACATGCCGTTCCACGTCGTCCTTCGACACCCCAAAGAACACGTCCTTGATCAAAACGGCGTTGTGGAACCCATCCTCGAGTCGTTTTTGCCGAGTTTCTGCCCAGAACTGGGCTTTTAGAGCAGCTTCGTCTTCCTTCGCCACCGCCAGTTCTAGAGTCATCGTTGGCTCCTTAGCGATATCCGTTACATACACAAATACCGCCCGGTTTGGCTCCTTGTCGTAAGATTCACAGTAAAGATTAAACGACTTGGAGACTTCGTGGATGAAGTCTCGTTGTGGCTTCGACATCGGCGGAAAATGGTACGCTCTCCGGGGCTCCAAGTCCGCTGCAACCATGTCCATGTAGTTCGATATCAACTCGAGAAGCTTCAACTCGATCAGACGACACCAGTTGCGCTGGCGACGATACACTGCTGTTGCTTTTGCACTGAATACGGGTTCTTCCGGAAGTGACATATTGAATGCTGCTCGGAGATCCTTCTCGCGCGCTTTAACAGAACAATCTTCGTCACAAGGAAGACATTGACTCATGACAGATCGTGTTCCACTTATGGCACCACAGGGAACAGTCTGCAGAAGGTTTCCACATGCACATTTGAGCTGCACTGATTGCAAGCACCGGGTATTGTCACAGCTCGTTTTTGTGTCGCTGTGGCACTTGAGACTGCACATGTGTGGACATAACTCTCTTATTTTACGACACTCAAAGGGGCATCGTGCCACTGGGGCATGCAGCCCGTTTGTACATTCAGCCAGACAAGCACGATTGCATGGGTGACCACACTCTTTGGGGAAATCGCAAATACTTCCGCACGAGACATTTTTCACGGCGCAAAGCACATTTTGTACTTCTTTGGCACCACACTCGCATGTTTTAGAGACTAATTGCGTGCATCTCGGGCACGAAACGTCGTCTTCGTGACACTGATGATTTTCCGGTCTGTGTCCACATGGCGGTCTTCGCTGACATTGCTTGGTGCATACAATCTTAGTTCCACAGCGAACAGGCGCTGGGATTACGGTTTCGCCACAATGACACACTAGATCGTCGGCAGACGATTCTAGGCAGACTCCACATGGTCCACTATGGCAAAGAGCGGTGCATCTGTGTACTCCACACTTTTTGAGCTGGTTGCAATCTCTCGTACAAATATGCGCCAGTTCCATTGTGAGGATCTGGTCTGCAAAGTTGGACCGAAGGTTATTTCGAAGCAGCCGCTTGTTTTCACGCTCGCGCTTCAAAGCAATCTGCTCAAACTCACAGCATGCTTCTTTGTGAACATGTTTACGACAGCTCAAAAGTGCAGTGCACTTGTGGCGACACAGCGGCTTGAAGCCCTGTTCAATGGCCTTACATGGTACTAGGAATGAGGTGTTTTCACAGCCACACTTAACAACCTGGTGGCCAAAGCACTCACAAGGTCCTGGGTGACATTGGGCCTTGCACAAACACCCGCAGCTCAACTTCTTGCCACATTCCTTGTCGCACACTGGCATGGGGTCTGTACAGCTTTTCCTCAAAACATTTTCCAGTGCAGTTTTCCCGCAGTAGCACGACTTAACCATATCTGGAGAAAGCTGGCAATGAGGCTTTTCTTGCGGGAGAGGTTGGCATGGAACATCATCGAAATGAATCTCGCAATCAAAGAAACTCCGTACAGACCTGCCACACGAAGTGCCGCCGACGATCTTAGATCCATCTTCGCCACGGCTAAGGCGCGGAACAACCTCGGAACACGCAAGTTCCTTAACCTCATGTCCACAGTAGCACGACACGGATATTGGTTGGGAGCACGGTCCACAAAGGCCATTGTGGCAGATGTTTTGACTACATGGATGGCCCATTGCACACACGACTACCTCACACGGATTATTGCATTGCCACCCCTTCTCGTAGGGCGTCATGAGGCACGGAAGCTGTTGTGTCTCTGTACCGCATTTGCACCGCATGGAGGGTCCTAGGGCACCACAGGTGGGATGTTTTCCCGGGTGACATTGCCCCAGACATTGGTGGACACAAGAATCGTACTTGTGCTGGCAGGTGTTTCCACACGAAAATGGGATCATGCTGTCTGTGGATGGATTCGTTTTCCGTCCACACCAGCACGTAAACCTTTCGGGTATCTTGTGTTGTTCGACATGACACGCGGGACACCGCCACGTCCGCTGAGCCGTCGTTGACGAGCCACGGGTGGCCCAATCACGGATGCATTCGAGGTCATACACGCGATAACAGTCCAGACAAGACCATATGCGTGAATATCTGTCGATCTCACAAGTACAGACTAAACAAACGTAGACGCCCTCTTCGATCTCCTGGACAATTGTTGAAGCTAATGTCTCGTCCGCCTGCTCGAGATCAGAGTCGCTGTCTGATTCGGATCCCGTTTCCAACTCTGTATCCACCTCCGAGGGCGAGTCTTCTGGAGTTTGATCACTCAGGGACTCGGCGGCACTAGTAGATGGATAGAATTCTTCCTCCATAATAGCCAGTTCAGCTCTTTTAGCATTTCCGTACGCTGTCACCTCGTTTGGCTCTGGCGGCTCTTTTGGTATCGGAGTCATTTTGGAAAAGTGATAGTATTTAGCTATCTGGAGATCCGCATAAGCGATGGGCATCGATAAGGTGGGGGAGGATAGCGAACGGGACAACTGTGCCTGCAAGCGATCAATTATTTTTCTTTTGAAAAAGAAAAAAAGTAAAAGATTTGGTAAATTTTTTTTTTCTTGGGAATTTACTATAGTTTGGTGTGAGTCATTTGCCACTAAATAGGTATGGAGAATGGGGAAAGGTGAGACGAGGTAGATATTTTATTGAAAAACCGGAAGAATGCTTGACGATTCTATGAAAACGTTTGTTTTGTAAGTGTCAGTTCCTCGTTTGAGTTGCTTCGTTGTTGGTATTGATTTGCTAAAATAGACGATACACAACGGAATAAATAAAGCTTTGCTCACATTAATGTAAAAAATCGCTACACTTCGGCTTCTTGATTTCATAAATGGCCGTCAAATGAGAATTCCCGAAAGATGACCCCTTGATTAGCTTGAGGCTACCCAAGGAGACTACAAACTCAAGTTTCCATGACTTTGGCAACTTAACCGCAAAATCATCTCAGTATATCGAAAAATGAACGCTGTATGTAAAGCTAGCGTATCTTCCTCATCTTTCTAGAACGTTTCTTTACCCTTGGTTTACTTCTTCTCTACAGCTCGTCAAATTCTCATGTATTAGTCGTAAATTTGTCTTCGTGTGAAACTAGCCAATCCGGACGCTCCTTCTCTTGAAAAAATTCATCACTTTTCTTGCTGCGCTAGCCTCTTTGGCATTCGCTTGTGTAGTGTTGGTGTTGGGCGAAATCGTACTCATGGGCCGTCTCAGTTGCGAGTGTGTCGACCCCGAAGACTCAACCCGGCGCCGGTCCTTGCCCACAGAGCTTACATCTTGAGCAACGTTTTCGGTTTCGTTTGCAAGGTTATAGGAAGAGAATGATGATGCTCCGTAGAATGACAAGATGCTGAATCTATTCTTTTTCTTTTGCTCCTGTACTTCTTTGGAGCCCTGTGCGGGTCTTTCTTGCGCTACAGAAGCGGCACTTCCTAATCCCTGGGTGTCTGAGTTCTGTGTCTTGTTCAAGTCTGTCCTTGTAGTATCTTCCAAGACGGCACTGTTCTCATCAGATTTTGAGAGAAGAAGCGAGTCGCTGTGAGCAATGACCGGAGACTCCGTGGTGACGGCAAACTTGGGCAGCTGATCAATTACTGGCGTTGCTTTACCCGGTTGAGGAAGAGTGGTTTGAAGTTTAGGGATCTGTGGAATACCTCTTATCACGGGAAGGTCCGAGTCATCCAACGGGATCCGTGTAGGGCTATGCAGCTCCGACAACTCCAAAGTATCCATCTTATCCTCGAGATAGTTCAAGACCGAGTTGCGTTCGTTTTCGTGTGATGCCAACTCGTTGGAAAGAACTCCGTTGACATTGATGGCAGTAACGACAGAGTCTCTTCTGCTGGACCGATGTGGTACAGAGGCCAGCAAAACCGGACTTCCATTTCCGTTGTCGCTGATACTTACAGAGGAGTCGATGCCGTGTAAAGTGCGTGTAGGTGAAGACAGAAGGTACTGCGAGTAAGGATGTGTTGGAGACGTTTGAGTGCGCACAAAGTCTGGAACCGTAGAAGTGCTGTTGTTGTTGTACAATATGAAGGACAGGGACATGGATCCTGGGTGGTACGACGTTGGTCTGGGCTTTTTTTGAGTGTGTGGCAACCGCTCGACAGGCGTTGCGAGTGCACGAGGCTGGGCTCCAAACTCAACGGTCGTAGGACTTTCGGCAATTGTTGGGATTGTTCCCATGTATGTGGAGTTTCTCGAGAGGTGCATGGGCGTGACTGGGGCAGGCAATTGCTCAGACTCAAGTGACTTGTCGTGTTCAGATGCAACAGCCATGAGCGCGTGGCTCGCAGAAGTCTGGTTGGTCGAGATGGATGCAGATTTAGCGTGGCTTTTTTGGTAGGGATATGAGTTGGAAAAGATGCTTGCCTCATTGGCGGTGCCGGAATAAGAGGACACAGAAGGTGACCCTAAAGGTACCTGATCTGGAGTCTTATCCGAATTAGTGGCCACAACGTTAGCAAATGAGGAAGAGGTGGTGGGATGGGAATAGATGATGTTAGAGCTAGATGCATATGACTTGCCGTAGGTGTTCTTAGATCCGCTCAACATTAGGGTCGATGAGCTTGTGGTTTCGGATATCATCGAGTAACGCTTGTTTCTGGCTTGGCCACATTGTGCAGCAGCCAATGCATTAGGGTTGGTGGCTAGCTTCTCATCCTTGGCCATCCGATCCCATTCAGGCTGTCTGATGGACAAAAGGGTAGAATGCAGTGCCAACCATGGATGAGTGCGGATTTCGTCAATATTAATACGTCTGCAAGGATCAGGAACAATGATTCGTCTAAGCAAATCACGGGCCAAGGGGGAAACGTACTCAGGAAAAGTAAGCCTTGTAGTACATATATAGTTGTATAAGCGGACAATGTCGGCGCCATCCTCGTTTTCGACATCGTCATCGAAAGGCAAGTATCCCGCAAGCATAGCATACAAGATGACTCCCATTGACCAAATGTCAACTTTGCGGCCGGAGTATGGTGTTCTGGTGAGAACAAGCTCTGGGGCAGCGTAGCAGGGCAGCCCACAAGAAGTCTTCATGAGGTCGTTCTTTGACCGGTTGTACGAGTTCACGAAACCAAAGTCCGAGATCACTATGTTCTTATGTTTATCCAACAACAAGTTCTCCAACTTCAAGTCACGATGTATTAGGCCCTTCAGGTGCATGTAATCCACACCACTAACGAGCTGTGCAAAAAGACGCTTTGCAACATTTTCTTTCAAGTGTTTATGCTGCAAAATGTGTTCGAATAGCTCACCTCCGGAGGCGTATTCCAAGACTATGCCGATGTACTTACCGCTTTTTAGCACCTCGACCAAATTGATGATGTTGGGGTGGCTAAGAAGCCGCATGGAATTAATTTCTCGATGGATCTTGACCTCCAGTTCGGAGTCACGCGCGAGGGTGTCTCTTTTAATCAACTTGATGGCCACCTGGCTCGGATGCTGGCCATCCTTGCGCCAGCCTAGTTTGACCTTACCAAATTCACCCTCGCCTAGCGTGGAGCCCAAGACATAGGCACCAAAACGAACCTCGCGGTGGCCACGGCGTATGGTGGCTATGCTATCTCTATTGCTTGTGGCTGACGTTGTCTCTACAGTTGGATTTACAGAAGCTCTGTCAGGGTAGGTCTTTTCTACGGGTTTCTGTGGGACAGACATGGGCGCATCCTTGAAAGCTTTTTCTACAAGGTTTTCGGGTAGGGAGCCTTGCTTCGTTGCGCGTCCAAATTCACTGCTTGGGGTCGGAGGATAGGGCACAATAATGGACCGTCGAGTGCTGGTCTGAACCTCTGCAGCAGACATAATTGTGGTAGAATGTGTAGATATTGGATAAATGGAGATCTCTGTGCCCTCAGGAGCCTATTGGCGATGCTTGTAGTTCTTTTGGAAGAGGGATCCTGATTTGTGTATGTGAGTCACAGCCAACGAGCACAGTGGCTGGATCGAAGTAAAAAAAGGGAAGTGGGGATGCAAGGGCTCAGACGTGCTATAGCAGTGGATCTGAAACAAAAGCGGACCCTCGGCTGTTTTGTGCCTCTCTTTGCCACGTCTCCTGCTGATTCCTTGAAGGGGTTGTCAAACAGAAAGGAGTGGGGCCACGGTGCCTGTGAAACAGGAACAAACTACAAAAAGAAGTTGGACGACCACAGAAAAGTGGATGGTTCTCTTTTCCTTGTGGGACTCGCCTAGGGCAAATGTGCGGACGTAGTGTTAAGTAGGTTTGTGTGTGAGATCTGTGGAGAGTCAATTTTTCTATCTTTGTTGATGTGAGGTAGTGCAGGCACAACAATGCGTAGGTTTCAGGACTAGAAACAGAGAAGGTAAATTGACGAAAAAGAAAAAAAGACCTGTGAGTGTATTAGGTGTGTTCCGGCCTTGCTATCGTTTATATCCCCACGTCTGATTTCGGCTGGTCACTGTTACGTTGTGGTGCCCTGATTCGGTGTTTGTTGTGGGCTTGGCCCAAAAGGGTAAGTCCCTACCATGTTTCAGGATTGGGCGCCGCACCTCTGGTGATTCTAGGCGGTGTTTAGAAGCCTACTATCGAATTGTACTTATCTCATGTTGTTGTTTCCATTCCTTTTGGTGTCAACTTTAATTTTCGTGAAAGTTTGAGCTTGGTTGGTTTTGGATGCTGGATAGATCGAGACGGTCTTTTCGTTGGGGTGCTAAATGACGAATGCGCTAATAAACACTACAGTATTCCTATGCTGTTTTGTTGTTTTGTTGTTTTGTTGCTTAGTTACTTTTTTGCTTTTGTGTTTCGTTTGTTAATTTCAAAAAAAATTATTTTTTCGTTTATCTGCTGATTTGCCTCTAGCTTTTTGCCTGTTTATGGTTTCCACGTTTCAGGCGCGCATGTTACAAACACCTCTAGTGCATATAGATGTTTCATGTTACCAGGCCCAATACAAAAATAACATTTCAGGTCTATTGAGCATTTATTGAAGACACCCTGATTCACTTCTAACAAAAGCAGTTACAATCTCCTTGAGTTCCCGCTTGAGTAAATTCATTCCATTTTCGGCAGTATTGCTTGGACCTGTGTCTTTGTAACAGCCCTTTTTCAACAGGTGTCTTCAACTTTAAGCGTGTACTCATCGTGAGCCCAGCCTCTTTTTCGTAGTCTTAGCACTTCCAGGCGCGATCTTGTCCTCGTTCGTTTTCGTATTATTCAAGCACGTATGTAAGAAGAAGGCACAGACAGCCTTGGCTAATCCCACGGTAAAAAGCAGGGCGACCGATGTGGTGGCTACATGGAAGATCCTAACAAGTATGGGTGGGCAAAGCACCCTATTACGTTGTCTATTCTGAGTGAGTCTACAAATCAATTATATCAAGAAGGAGAAATTTTGCATTTTACTCGCAATCTAAACATAGAAACTTGCATTTCTTGTAAATGTGTGCGACTTCTCACCCACTTCCTACTGCACAAGCCATAACACATTGGTGTGCATATCATAAAACGGCCAACGGCCATAATGCGCAGTTACCTATCTTACCTGTCACAAAATGCCAGCCAGAACACATCAAGACAAGCATACAAAACCCATTATAGGAGCTTTCCAATCAAGATTTGGAAATTCACTTTTCTTTCTCTCAACTAAAGTGTTTATTTCAACGGGTTTGAAGAAAAACATGGAACGCGTTGAAATTTGAAAATTTCGTAAAAGTGACGAGATACACTTAGCCTTTTAAAAGAACGGGGACAGTTGTAGATGACTGGGTCTCGAAATTTGACCCAAATAATCAATTGAGGCGAAATGCCTAGATATAGAAAAGGAAACAAACTTTTATTTGAAACTAGAATTTCTATCAAAAACAAAACTACCGGTGACTAGATGTCACGGTTATTCGTTCCATGAATCATTAATGCTAATGCTCATCTGTAAACAAAGAGGAAGCGGCAACCGTAAATGAATTTAGTATCTGTAACAGCTAATGCATGTAAATCGAGTTCGAATTCCTCGCTTGCAGTTATCAGAATCTGATTTCCAAAAAGCAAACGTTCATCGTTTTGAATACAAATGCTGATGTTAATTAATTAATTCAACGACGATATTGGACATTTGTCAATAGATCATGAGTTTCGTTTAAGACTCCATTGTCGTTGGTTAATTCAACAGTTGTGTGTAAAAAAAGAGCAAACTGAAATCTTTAAAAAGCTACAAACTTTAACGAGATAATGCCTTTGATAGGAACGAAAAGAACATTAAAACGGCCCTAACAAATAGGGTGCCGTTTAAGAAAAAGGTTATTCAAAATATAATTGATTACTTTTAATTTATCGAAATTGAAAAATAGGGAAATATCATGAACTTGAAGATGAATCTCGATAATCTCAAATGACTTCATCCTCAAACACCATATAATACCTTTGATACTGAGTATCCAATGTCATCTTTATGACATGTGCCGTGGTCGGCAAAGATAATTAAAATCATTCAAAAAAAGTCTTGAATAGATGTTTCAACCTGGAAAAAAGGATCTAGCCACTTTACCCTGTTTCGAAAACACTTCAAGAAATTTTGTTAAATCCAAGAGGCATTCTATCGAATTGTACTTTTTAGACATAAAGTCCTTGCAGTATTTTCGTTGATTTGCTTGAAAGGAACCCTCAATTTAGGATGATTAGCTTAGGGGACCCTGGCTGATTGAATACCAATTCGTTTAAATTGCTGCCTTCAAACAAATATTGTTATCGAGAATTTTCCTCAGAATTAATTTTAAAAAGCATTGGCCTTTAAAATTTCCTGCAACACTCAATTTGGATGGAGATATCTCTGTCCACTTGTTTTGAAGCTCCAGCAAAGAATGAGCAGAATTTTATTACGATTGCACTTTTTGTCTCTTCAAGCTCTTTTTAATTTTAATTTCAATTTCAAAAGGGACATCTTGTTTTCGTTTCTTTTTCAATGCCTAATTCAATTTTTATTCTATTTTCTTTTAGATACGCGTTCACACCGCTCTACAAGTAATAAAATAATCGTCTATTAAAGTACAGAACAAGTAACAAAAGAAATTTCATTGAATCCCGGAAGAAATGGGAAATGTGTCGAAGGTCAGCATCGGCTGTAAGTGCACGAAAGAATAAAGAAAGATGGGGTATCAAGATTAGGTAGCTAACTATATCTCAGCTTAGAAGGATAAGAAGAGCGAAAGGAGAGCAAGTCCGAAACTGAGGCCATAACGAGCACCACTGTTACTGACAGGGACGCTAGCTGGACTGCTTGAGCCAGCTGCAGATGGGGCTGTAGATGAGCCAGAACCGTTCTGTGGGCCAGATTGGGAGTTGCTTGGAACTCCGGAAGGCTTGGAAGAAGTACCATTGCCACCTGCTGAAGCAGATGGTGTGCTTCCATTTCCACCGGCTGGTGCAGAAGGTTTATATCCACTGTTACCAGCGGGTGCAGAAGGCGTGTATGGCTTGTTTCCACCGGCGGTGGAACTTGGAGAAGATCCAGATCCACTTATTGGGATGGTAACCATAGATGTCGGAAGAGAAGCCTGATTGGTCTGGCCCTTAGAGCTCAATGGGCAATAAGTAGTGTAAGTGATAGCCACAGAGTTGACTGTTGTGGTCACTGTCGAAATAAGAACCGGCGAGTTCAGAGTTGTGCATACTTTGTTGGAGCAAGATGTAACCAAAATAGTTGAAGTTGAAGCGTTGGTGATAGTATTCGTGCTGCCCGTGCTTGATGATCTGGTTCTTGCAATAGCGGCAACACTAGACAGGAAACCTTCGCCGGAACTAGTACCAGATGTAGAAGGAGATCCTTTGTTTGAGGTAGGAGCTGGACTTTGGTTTCCAGTTGTTGGGAATGGCAGTTCCGCCCCAGTAGTAGGAAGAGGTGTTTCATTCGATGATGGAAGGGCGCTACCTGTTTTGATACTAGACTGACCTGTGGTTGCAGACGTATTCAAGAAGCGAGAGAATGATGAACTAGAACTGGTTGCGACGGCTTCAAGACTTGTCAGGATTTCTGTCGATGAACCACTACTTGATCTCGCAGTACTTTGTGTTTCAGCCAGTAAGGCAGATTCACTCGTAGAGCTTGATGTCAGGCTAGAACTTGAGTTAATTGAGCTGCTACTCGTATTAGAGTTGATACTAGAACTTGAGTTTGTAGTAGAACTGGCGGTAGTTGAGCTGCTACTCGAACTTGAGTTGGTAGTTGAGCTAGAGTTAGTTGAGCTGCTGCTCGAACTCGTGTTGGTACTAGAACTGGAGTTGGTACTAGAACTGGAGTTAGTTGAGCTACTGCTCGAACTGGAGTTGGTACTAGAACTTGAGTTAGTTGAGCTGCTGCTAGAACTGGAGTTCGTAGTAGAACTTGAGTTGGTAGTAGAACTAGAATTAGTTGAGCTGCTGCTCGAACTAGAGTTGGTACTAGAACTGGAGTTAGTTGAGCTACTGCTCGAACTGGAGTTGGTACTAGAACCGGAGTTAGTTGAGCTGCTGCTCGAACTCGTGTTGGTACTAGAACTGGAGTTGGTACTAGAACTAGAGTTAGTTGAGCTGCTGCTAGAACTGGAGTTGGTACTAGAACTTGAGTTAGTTGAGCTGCTGCTAGAACTGGAGTTCGTAGTAGAACTTGAGTTGGTAGTAGAACTAGAGTTAGTTGAGCTGCTGCTAGAACTGGAGTTGGTACTAGAACTGGAGTTAGTTGAGCTACTGCTCGAACTGGAGTTGGTACTAGAACTTGAGTTAGTTGAGCTGCTGCTAGAACTGGAGTTCGTAGTAGAACTTGAGTTGGTACTAGAACTAGAGTTAGTTGAGCTGCTGCTAGAACTGGAGTTGGTACTAGAACTTGAGTTAGTTGAGCTGCTGCTAGAACTGGAGTTCGTAGTAGAACTTGAGTTGGTAGTAGAACTAGAGT